>JAHZMX010003534.1:0-13385 GCA_027743895.1 Seira musarum
CTGCCTTAAGACACAGTACTTCCGGTGATGGTGGTGGTGAGAAGAGAAGAGGAGAAGAGAGCAGTACAAAATGTGTAGGTGTTGGATTTAGATTCCATCAAACTTATACGCATTTCATGTTCACAAAATTCTTTCACCATCACCGGATCTTCTGGAACCAGAAAAAACCCTGAGGATAAAGTAAGGAAGAAAGATGATGTGGAGAAGAAAGGTGTGTGTAGCGTACCTATGGAAAAGCACGCAAGTTTTTCAGATGGTGCAATAGAGCCGGATTTATTTCTCCGAAATAGAATTAAAAGATCCTTGATAGCTCCCGTATCAGCACGTTGCAGACCTGCTTTCTACGGACTCCCTGGAAAAAATCCTTTTGTTAATGGCATATTGCACCTGGTTTGGTACTATGGATTGGATGGATTTATAATTTGGAAAATTTTCACTCCAGGTGTAAAATCTTATTGAAATACGGCGTGAAAGGAAAATATTTTTTCGGAATAATAATAGACTATAATGAAGTATATACATCAGCGAGAAAAGATTTACATATTTCCAGGAAGAAAAAAATGCCTAAGTCATAAGACGGAATGTTTTCTTTGCCAAAGTCTGGATCATTGCTGCGCAAGCAAATAGGCTGAGTTTAGACTCGACCCGACTGATTCAATTTTTCACTTCACTTCATTTTTTTTCTTCGAGTTCAACAAACGACCAACGCCTACTTGAAAATTATGAATGGATTTGATTTGTAAAATGGAATTTTATTTCACTGTTTTGCTCCCCGAATATGAATGGATTATAAAGATTAGATGTGTTTGAAGGAGAACGTATTTCCGCTTTTACTCCAATACGATACGATACTCCCATTGACTGAAACTGAACTGATTAAATGTAAATCAATTTCATTGTCTACTTTTTTTCATCGAAGCTTTTATGTCAATCTCAATGTCGTTGGTAAGTTCAAAAGTTCTATTCAATTTACAAAAAATTGGCAGTGTTTGAGATCCCATTCCGATGCATCTGGTACTTATGTCACAAGTTTTAACTTTCTTCTTCAGTTTTATCTTTTCACAAGAGGCTGAAGACAACCTTGAAAGTTTTGTTTTCGATAGGTGTCACAGTTGCAGACACATTTCAATTTATTGATCGGAAAGTGTGTCTGTCTCAAAAGAAACACAACTAAAGGAATGAAGTGCGCAGTAATGCAAAATTAAATTAAAGAAATGCATATATTTGTTATGCAAAGTTATTTTTATTGACTGAGAACTATCAAAATTACCAATTAATAATGTTATGAACTAGAAGCCAAAAATTGATAATTTTATTAGCTGAAATAGAGTAAACATTCTGATAGATTCAATCTGTGCCATTGTTGAAACGTGCAAATATACAATTCAATTATCAAAACAGGAAAACAACTGTGTATTACGAATTTAGTTTAAAATAAGCAACTTTTCCTGTTTTTATTACAGTGCCTACAGCTTCCATATTGGGTGGTCCTGACCTTCACGTGGACAAAGGAAGCATGATTAATTTGACATGCATCATCAAATACAGTCCCGAGCCGCCGTCGTATATCTTCTGGTACCACTTCGATGAGGTTTGTTCGTCTCACGTTTCTTCATTAATTAAAACAATATAATTTCCTGACACCATTCCATTCGTACATCAGAAACTATTATATTATTTGTCCGTGTCGAATCGATTCCTGGAATACGTGAAGCCTTCTCTTTTTTGGTGTTTTGTTTAATTGTACACAATTTGCACCTTTTTCGCAGAATTACTAATAAATATCGATTTCCCTTCTCAAAATACATTAGAGCAAGGAAGAAGAAGTCAGGTCACGAAAAACTTTTCAGCAATTCAACCAGGACCAGGTCGCATAGTAAAACAAATAAGTGAGGTAGGTTTAGTAGGTAGTAGTAGGTATTTATTTATTCGTAGCTCACTCGCTGGGCTGGTTCTAGTTCAGGCGAAAGCATCCGGGATCCTATTTCTTTCCACAATGAAGGATTCATGACGGTGGAAAAACAAAAGCAAACAAATAAAAAAAATAGGCTAGGGGCTAGATTACATCTTCCTACATTTGCTATTGTTATCTCCCTACCATCAAACCTTGCTATATTTGAAATTGTTTCATTTCTTCTTCTTCCCGTGTTCCAGTATCATTCTCACTTTCCCCACAATCGCAATCACAATCCTATAGCCATAGCGTTGACAGTAGTAGAAGTAGTGCAACAGCATTAGGTATTCTGTATCGAAGGAATAGCCAAACGAAGTCTTCTTTTTTTTTCTTCCGTTGTTCTCTCCTTCCCCTTTTCATAATAAATTGCCATAAGGTTCAGTTAGTTTTTCTAGTAGTAGTATTTAGTGAGCGGGATATTTTTTGGAAATCCCAGAGGAAAGGTGATTTCTCCCGTGAAGTTTTTTTTTCTGTGCCCAAACAAGCAGAAAAAGCCAAACCAGCCGACTACTTACTTACTTCTACTTTCTACTACTGGCACACTTTTTTTCCTCTTCTCCTGAAATCGACTCGAACGAGTTGTAGTCAGATAGCGAAAGTAATTAGCCAGAACAACTAGAGAAAAAAAAACTTATAGGGTTGAGTTATAGCGTAAATTTCTTTTCCAGAGATCGAGATCGAAGCCAGAGCCAGAGTCAAACTAGGTAGTGTAGTCCACGTCGGAGATCGTATCGTATCGCATTGTTTGATAAAGAAAACGACTTACAGCACAGTCACAGTCGTAGTAAGTTGGAGTATTACAGTATTCATGATAAGATGGCCATAAGATCTCCATCTTTTCTTTCTTTCTTTCTGAAAAGGACTTCACTACGATTCCGACAGGCTCGTTCCAGCTTAAGGAAGGAGGAATGAGGATGACTTTGGAATGTGCAAAAAAAATAAGTACATAGCATAGGCTACTACTAATACTAATGATGATTATAGTACAAACATAAGCTTCACGAGGTGTGGCTTGATTTGCGATACTGTAACTGTGCAATCAAGCACCACTGCATTTTCTACTGGCCAGAGAAAGAGAGTAAGAGGGAAATAAAGGAATGTATGGAGTTAAGTAGTTGGCTAATCATGGAAAGTGTTGTACTTGTATTTGTAGTAGTTGTAGTTTGTATATATTTTCCCTCTGTCGGTGATAAAGGAGCTGGTGAAGTCTAGCTAGATAAATGTGGGCTAAAGGTTGTTATTTTCATTTCTTGTTTTTTCTTCTCCTTTTTTTCTCAAGCTTAGCTCAGGGAAAAGAGGATTTTTTTAACTGAAGAAAAAAAAATACAGAAAGGGTTTACACTAAGAAAAAGAAAAGGCTTTACATTTTTTTCTTCGGACTTGGTATAGATATATATTATTTTTGTGTATGTGTCTCTGTGTGTGTATGCAATGGAATGGTTGGTTGAAAACCCAATGGACTAATGAAGCTAAATATCCCTGACCGAAATCACAGGTAATAAATTACAATTCGGAACGTGGAGGAGTGAGCGTGATAACAGAGAAAGGCGAGACCACAACTTCCTACCTTCTCATCCAAGATGCTCGAGTTTCAGACTCAGGAAAATACTCATGTAGCCCCAGCAATGCTGACGTTGCTGGCGTTCGAGTTCATGTCCTCGCCAATGGTAAGTGCTTTCTTCATTTTACAAAACTATTTCTTTTCATTCTTATTACTCCCTTCTGCTCGCTCAAGTGGGATGCTTTTTCTAGAGAAAAAAGTGAGAGAGAGAAAGAAAAAAAAAGAAAAACATTTTCTTTCATTTTCCTGTTTCAACTGAAGGAATTAAGCAGTGAGGAAAAACATGGGAAGTGGATAAGCGACAGAACATCTCCCGGCTTAGTTTTTCATACCTACCTTGTTCCTCCATCTAATATATTTCCTGTCATTCATTCATGAACTCTGAATGTACGTATTTTTCCCATGTCCATGTCCTCAAGTGGTGAAGAAGATGTGTGGGCACGTTTAAAAACTGAAAAAAAATAGAGTTGGGTCGGTGGAGTTGAGTCTGGCCTGGAATGGTATGGTCTGGTCTGGTGTCTGGGTCCCGGGCCCATGAACATGAAAATGTTTGCTCGCCCATGCTCGTCTGCCTTTGCTTCAGAAGGAAAAGAGATGCGATGTATCTTGTGTCTTTTTTAAAGGACATGAGTTCTTTTCCTTTCCCCAACGGAACAATCTTTCACTTGAGGTTTTGACAAGGAGAAGTCATGATGATGGAGATAGAGGGATATTATTACACCCTATTTCTCTCCTTCTTCCACCCGCCCGTCCTGAATAAGAAAACATGCGATTGCATTATTCAAATCCAAATGATAGAATTAGGTACATGTAATAATAACTATCCTAACGTCTAACAAGTCTAGCCTGGCCTGGCTTGGCTTCGTTTGGTCTGCATTACCATTACTATTCATTGTTATTTTCTTTCAGGGGAATATTTATGCTCCAAGGAAAAAAGCGAGTGAAAATGTATAACTTTCTCCGGAAGTGTCTTGTGCCCTGTTTCCCGTTTCCTTTTTGCGAATAAAAAAAATCTAGAACCAGAACCAGGGCTTTGGCTCGCTTTTTTTCTTACCACCACCACCAGACTAAACCAAACCAAACCAGACCAAGACCAAGAGTAACCGCATGTTCTATGAACAAAAAAAAAATATCATGTCCAACACATACATTGCTTTACATGGTATCATGTGCGTCCACGTTTCCTGATTCATGATACCGGATGCATAAAAGCGTTACTGCTCCGTGGAAGAATCAACGTCTTTAAATTTAGGACCGTATCTTGAATTGGGGCGGAGAAAATATATCTTTTGGTGTTGTTTGCACAGATTCAATTGGCGTTTGACTCGATATTTTTTAGAATAACAAGTTTTGAATGCGTAGAATCCAAAATTTTTCATGTTTTTCTGCAATTGAATTTTGAATGAATATATCCATTACATCCGGTTCGGGTCGGGTTTATTGACCACACAGGACCAGACCAGCCAACCCCAGATACAGAAATAATGACATTTTGAGAGTATAGCCTTGCGTTCTGTTGTGACTGTGACATCTTGTAATTACGAATGTCATTCATTTTTTTTCTTTTTTCTTCCTCAGGTGAAAGGACAGCTCCAATGTCAGCGACGGGTTCAGCGAGTCATATATTAAATCATCAGCTCCTAGTAATGTCTATCCTGTCTAGTGTTCTCTGCTATATTTTCACTGTCGCCCATGTTCGAAGCAAGCTTCCTTATTATTACAGTTCCAATAGTGAAAACAGAATTGCAGAGAGTTTGACAAACGTATTACTAGTCGCTAGTTCCAATAATCATCAAGCAATCGCGGTTAGTCCAAACAGCGATAGATAAGTGGGAAAGAGCGGAAGAAAAAGTTTGCTTGTTTTTAGAAATTATTATATTGAAACATGGTGACTGTGACTATAAAAAAATAAAGCGAACTTTGTATTACGACGTCGAGAAAGAAATTGTACATTTTTTGGATAACTCAAGAAAAAAAACGTCGAAAAATACATAAATACTCTTACTACTTCTACCAGAGTGAAAGTGTCATAGATTTTGAAATGATTGATAAGTAAAATAGCTAGATTTTACGCAATACAAATTACGATTACGACTGAAAAAAACAGACTTTTTTGGAATGGAGTTGCGATGATCGAATTGATGGAATTAAATCAAATGCAATGGAAAATGCTAGTTTCAGGATTTTAAAATATGCCCACCATTTTGTATTGTAATCTAAAAAATGTACATAATATTTAAGGAGATGAGTCAAGTTTCAGTTCAACTTTTGGAAGATGAGCGTACTACAAAAAATATAGTGAATTCGAATTTTGTGAAATCGTACTTACGAAAAGAAAAATTGAATCATTCCATTTTTTCATATGAAAAGCTCATCATTTTTCTATTTTGGTGTGATTGCCAAATATGCCAGTAGTGTGTAGACATAGACATGAACCGGAAAAAGATGTCTCACTACCCGCCCGAGTGAATGACGGTGACTGGTGACCAAACCTTATAGAAAAATGATCGACATTGGCAATATAGAAACTCCATGTCATTTTATGAAGTAGTTATACAAAAAAAAATACGGTGCAGTGTTGACCATTTCAACCATTTCTTATTAAAAAACTTTAAATTAGGAATTGTGTATGAGTAAATTAACGTGCATAGAAGAGAAATAAGGAGAATGTTTTTTCTAAATTATATTTTATCATAATTCATAAAGTGTAAATAAGTAAGTTGTGCAAGTGTTTTTTACTGAAGAAAAAAAAGCGTCTCCGAAATAAGTTCGAGGAATTGATTGCGCAAAAATTTGGATTAACATGTGAAAAGAAAAGTTAGTTTTCGTGTTGTTTGTGCTACTAAGAAAATTTCCCCGCTGGAATCTAGTCACGATTTTTTTATGGAATGACTTCTGCTCGACATCTTGTCTTGACTTCTCCCAACGGTTTTTTCTCCTTCAAGGTCTTCCCCAAGTAAATTGTAAGTTTTAGTACTCAAAGTCGTATACGTCCCTTGGGGGATGCAATAATATTTTTTTGAAAGGACTCATCCTGGAGCAATAGTGCTTTAATGCATTTCGCAAAAATGTCAAGTTCTGCAATTCGCAATCCTATTTATTTCTTTTTTTCTTTTGATTTGCATTACAGAGAGAAAAATGGCCAGAGAGGAAAAAAATCAAAGCCATTCGTTCGTTCGTGCAGTAGTGGTTTCATTTCGTTTGTTGTTGTGGCCCTTGACACGAGGAAGCGGGATCGGAACTGACAAGGGCACCTCAAATCCTGAAACCGGAACTTTTTTTATTGAGGGGCTTATGACAATCACTCATGCTGAGCTGATGTCATGTCATAATTTTTTTTATAGAAATAAATGGACTGCAGGAAATACTACTGCAATGCATGCAACTACTACTACTACTACAACTACAGCTATACCGAAAATCGTTAAAAAATGTATTTTTTCTGAATAGGACTACGATTTTCACGATACATTTCTGGAGGACATTATCATCCTTTCTTTTGTGCTATCTTCTATTCTGTTAGGTCGAGTGTTTCCTTTTATTTTCATTAATGAGCGAGTCATGCTAATTAGTTTGTTACTGAATACTTTGATGTTATTTTACTTTCGGTCCTACAAAAAGAGCTTATGACCAAATCGAGTTATGCTCTCTGATTTTCGACGTAGTTTTTAGTCTAGACTCTTCGCATCATCATAATCTTTACTCAGAATCCTTTTTTGTTTACGCGAATCGTGACCTACTCGTCTTTTTTTGAGAATGTCAAACGACAAATTAATTCCTACCAAAACATTCCTATTTTGTCTTGTCGTTTTCTGTGAAGCTCTGTATTTTTCTTTATTTAAAATAATTTTAAAATTCCTATTATGTAAATCTCGAAGGTCGCTACTCTAATTTCTCCCTAAATTATTTAAAGTTGAGTTGAATCATTAAATTTTGTCATATTTCCTCAAAAACTGCGTATCTAAGTACGTAAATCAAGTTAAAATTTAAAGTGTGAAGGCGTAAATCTAATTAGTTTTTAAGTCTGTGCGTATTCTCGTTAGTAATTTTGTTTCGAAGAAAAGAAAATTTGATATCAGCAGCAGCAGCAGTAAAAACGTAATATGTAAGCAAGGTGTGTGGGCTAAGGTAGCTTTTAGCTCGTTAATTATCCAGTTTTTTAATGATACGACTTAAATCATTGCTTTAATGAAAAATTCCTTATTTTGTAAAAGAAAACGCGATAAAACGACGTAATTACCCAAAAGTAACAGTCCGTGCTCTCGAGCCTCTTAAGTCAGGTATTCTAACTATAACGTAAGGAAAGATGTACATACCAAACCAAACCAGGATAATTATTAATGGCGCTTTATTCTCTACAACATAAAACCTACCCTACTACATACACAAGAAGCGAAACAAAAAATTTTGTCTCTTTCTTTTGGCAATCCCATTTCTTAAAAAGAAAACTCAAATTTGTACAAAAAAATCAAGTCTCTGGACAATTTACTGCATTCATTTTTATGGTAATGAAATGAAAAAAAAGAAGAGGAAAACACGAGTAGTAAGCAGACTAAAACACTTATTTAATCTCTATTTATCAGCGTGAAGTATATAAACGTAGAGCAGATAGATATATAAAGTAAGCCAAGGTCATGTCATCATGTCATGTCATGTATGTACAACAACTACGAAAAAAATTATTATTACATACATACAATTTGTTAATTAATTAATATGCAAACGATTCTTATGTTTTTTAATGAAACTGCAGGACAAGAAAAAAGAGAAAGAGAAAAAAATCACGACTTTTTTTTCGGGGTAGACTACTTGGTTTGGCCCAGTCTTTTTAAGTAAATATACGGAAGAAGGACTAAAAGAAGTTAAGTTGAGGGGAAATGTCAAGGGATTGAGATATCTAAAAATTCTAGTGATATTTTTCAAGTAAAGAATAAATTAGAAAAGTTCCGTATCTTAATACCTAACCTAATACTTAACTTTTTAAATAGGAATTATGAATAATTAATTTAAAATGGAAAGAACTTTTACGTAAAAAATCATACGGGGTAAAAAAAAGAATTCGTTTTGGTAAAAAAATATGTAATCCCGAGATTGTCGATTGTTTAGGAAAAGGATTTTTTTTGTGGACAATTACGTGACAAATCCGTATCTTTCAATCCTTGACCCAACTACAAAACAACTGTGTGAATACCTCAGTAATCACAATCACAGTCACATCAGTAAAAAAATTTTCCAATCCAACCAGGAAGACAAGGTAAAATACGGATGCGGGGCACGCTGAGATCTTTATCCACAATGAGTTGAGTTGATTTGTTTCGGTTCTCGCTTTCTGGTCAATTAATTACTGTCATTGTCACTCTGTAAATATATAATATTGCGTGTATATATGGAAAAGGATTATGATATGATATGATATGGGTATATACATATTATATTATATGTAAATTTTTAAGTAGAACGTAACAATGTCATTTTATAGATAAGGTAAAAAAATTATAAGTGTCGGTATGTGTATGAATGTACGTGCGTGATGCGGCGTATGTTTGAGTGCGTGCATGAATGAGCCAGGTGATGTATGGATTCTTCACTTCTGTCTAATGATGATCTTGATCTTTTGATCATGATGATGATGACGACGAAAAAATGAGAAATTGTAAGTAAATAAGTAAGAGCAATCGCATTTTTTAGCGTTTAGTTGATCAATGTTTGTTAAGCAGTTTATGAATTTTACGAATGGAAAAAAATTATATTATATGATTGAATAAAGACTTAAACGTAAACAAAAACATTTATTTCATTCAGCTTTATTTATTTTTTATTATTTACGCGTTAAAAAAAAGACTCCAAAGTTTTTAAAAAATGAAGCTCTTTTTTTGGTGTGGTCCCTTCATTTTAAAACCTAGTTTTTGTCAGCTAGCTGCATGCATGATTTAAAAGTTGGCATAAAGGCATTATACATTACATAGTCTATAATTTTAAAAGGCTGACACAAAAATACTTATCACTTCCTTGTTTTTTTTTTCTTCTCACAATCACAATCAGTCTGTGCATTGATATTTGCTTCACTATTTACTTACTCATACGTACACTATTGGTCTATTCTAACATTACATCTTCTTAAAATTCCAGAAGGTATAAAAAATTGCATATTTGAAGTTCTTTCTTTTGCATAAAAATTCCAAATAAAATTATATTCTTCTAAAGTATAAAATATTGATATTATATTGCCGACTCGACAAGTTGTTGCAAAAAACATTGCAGAAACAATAATAATAATATCGATTTAAAGTGTTCTCTTCACTTAAAAGCTATACAAAAAAGATATATATTTTTTACAATTGCTTTTTAAAGAAGAGCTCCAAAGAATCGTGAGATCAAGAGAGGGATCAAACGACGCTTGAAAGCATGATAATTACCTTTCTTATAATTACTCCGCGCTCTCGCAAGAAATTATGGTTTCTTCATGACAATTCAATTATGAATCCTGTGAGTATAAGGTACTCTGCATAATAAATTACAAATTACAGTCAGGCCAGACACATAATATTTTCTCTCCCTATTTTGCCTAAGGAATTTTGGCTCCACCTTTCCATTAACATTTTCCATTTTTTCAGCCATCTCATCACATCACAAAAAAATTAAGGGTTCTTAAAAATTCATCATAAATTATAGAGATGTAATTAGTTAGTAAATGTTCATTTTTTAGTGAATATTTAATTTAAGATTAGAATAATTAAAATTATTAAAACCTTTCGATAAATGCTTTGATTAGAGGTCAAGCATCGTAAAATAGCAGTACATATTTGAGAACACATGGACTGGAAGACACTAAAAAAACTATTATAGATTTATAGTCAATGTAATAGACTGTGTACCATAAAATCTGCGTAACTCACAAAACATCTCCATTGGATTTGGATTGTCTTTGTCTGAAAGTGAACAAGCTCTGCTCATTCATTATATAAATCTTTGGAAAAGGGGAAAGAAAATGTGGGTAAAGAGGTCTTCAACCAAACAACATAACACCGGATATTGGGGCGAAGACTAAAGAGTTTTTTCACTTTTTTTTGCTGATGAATCTTCATTTCCCACATGATCGCGAATTTGGGCAGTTCTGGTGGGAGGGTGTGTTGAGTCGATCGAGTGTTGATGACAACGAAATAAATTGGATGAAACGTGCAATTTCCGATGTGATGAGAATTGGATTTGCTGAAAATCATTGGGAGAAGTCAAGCATCATAAAAAACAGTACATATTTGAGAACACATGGACTGGAAGACACTAAAAAAACTATTATAGATTTATAGTCAATGTAATAGACTCTGTACCATAAAATCTGCGTTTCTCACAAAACATCTCCATTGGATTTGGATTGCCTTTGTCTGAAAGTGAACAAGCTCTGCTCATTCATTATATAAATCTTTGGAAAAAGGGGGAAAGAAAAAGTGGGTAAAGAGGTCTTCAACCAAACACATAACACCGGATATTGGGGCGAAGACTAAAGAGTTTTTCACTTTTTTTTTGCTGATGAATCTTCATTTCCCACATGATCGCGAATTTGGGCTGTTCTGGTGGGAGGGTGTGTGTTGAGTCGATCGAGTGTTGATGACAACGAAATAAATTGGATGAAACGTGCAATTTCCGATGTGATGAGAATTGGATTTGCTGAAAATCATTGGGAGAGGGAAAAAAATGTTTTTCCATCTATGCGAATTACGAAATGGAGATCTGACTTGATTTGTCTCCTCCGTTTAAAAAAAATCTCTAGCATTTCGTCCATAATATAATTATTCCTCCTAGCTGCCTTCCTCCATCACTTAATAACATAAATACATTTTTTTCTCGAGGATGATATGATGGTACGATTAAGTAAGTGCGAAAAAATATATATTGCCCGATGATTTTTTTTGCAGGTACGAAATATGGGTTATCCGTTTTTGCTGTGTAGATAGCCCATCGGTGCAAAGTTTCATGATGGGATTTCTTTTGCGGTCGCGCTTTGGTAGAAAGAAGTTATTTCAAGGAGAAATCATTGATTTGATTTCATGGAAAGAAGAAAAAAATTTTTTAGTGGCCATGGTCGTGGTCGTGGTTGTGATCGTGATGATGAAAGTGGTTATGATGGGCTTCGTCCGTTTCATTGTGACCGTGTCCGGCCAAATTATGATCGTGATCTTCAATGTCCCACGTCTTGTTTCCGTGACTGTGGTTGTGGATCATGCGAATGACCACCGCGATTGCGAGATCCACCGTGACTGTGACCACCTGGTTACAAGAAAAAAAAATTAGAAATCATATCATTATGTTAATATCTGTGGGTGCGATGAATTACACAACGAAACAAAAAAATTCGGAACTATTGGACTGGACCAAAGAACTCTAAAACGAAAAAAAAACCTTGAACTCCAATCCGAAATGCTAATAATTCGCATCTAAATTGCATTAATTTTTTTTGTCAAGTCGCAAACGCAATTTTCGAATGAGGAGGCAGTAAAACTTGATATACGACATTATAATAGCTTCAAGGACGAAGCAATTTGAATTGGAATATTCAGTAAAAATTGGAGTTTTTCCATTGCTCTCACCCAAAAATTATGTAATGGCAAATGAGGTAGATGTAAGATTTGATCGAAACTTACCCAAAAATTCTAATGCCCCCATCATCACGAATCCTATTAGAGCGACTAGGATGTGGATATACTTTCGGTGGAGTTTTCGACCTTCTTCTTGGAAGATTTCGAAAAACGTGACATACAGGAGGGAGCCGGCAGCCAAACCCTGAAAGCAAAATGTAAAAATTATTACATGTGAATTTACATATTCATTATCTCATTACAGGCAATTTCCATCAACATAGATTTGATTTACTACTTTCCAATCCTCATTAAAGATTATGTATGCCATAATTTTAGACAAATCATGATTCTAATTNTTTGATTTACTACTTTCCAATCCTCATTAAAGATTATGTATGCCATAATTTTAGACAAATCATGATTCTAATTGTCGTCATAATTCTCTTGTCCTACTCTCAACTGAACTCAACAAGTTTTTTATGCAACGCCTACAAATAGCCCAAGAGGTACATGCTACAAAGAACTTATACTATTATCTTGTTTTATCCCACGGGTGGCAGTGGCACCTCGCACAACTCTACAACTCATCCGTAATTGTTATGACATGACAGGTGGATTGGATTAGGTAAAACTGGTAGAAATTGTGATTTTTTTTAAATCCACAATTTCTACTTGTCTAATTTTAGATTGCATAAAGCATTTAAAAATGACATTTATTTCTCATTGAGAATTCAAACACCTTCAAGAAGTTTAAAACATGACGTGTCAAAAGATTTTGTTCCGTCCCACCACTCATTCAAATAAAATTTATTGTTATCACTCTCGAGGAATTTCTCATTCACATTTTTTAGGGATCAGTAACTAATAATTCATTATCTTATTTCATTTTGAGATGGTGAGATCATTGCATTTCATTATCTTTTTTAAAGGACAAATTAATAAAAATCGAAAAATGAATATAGCAATTTCTTTTTGGTGTCAGCAAATATTTCAAGGTTATTTTTTTCATAATGACTTGAAGAGATGATTATTACTTTTAAGCAAATACGACAACAATAAACTTTTCCTTTTCCATAAAACATAAGACGTTTCATATTTTATTTATTGCTTGTCATGTCTAAAGAAAGCCTTAGGATTTTTTTATATTTTTCTACTTAATGACAGGTGAGGACTGCGCTGTAAACTGTGAACAAGAACTCAAAATGGCGTTTTTAATCTCAATCTCAATTAAGATTGCCATACTTGCAAATCTCTTTGCGTTTTTGTCAGGTATCATGTCAAGAATGAGTCATAA
>JAHZMX010003535.1:0-10916 GCA_027743895.1 Seira musarum
ATTCAAATTCTACACGGACACATCACAAATGTGAATGTTCCGCGGGATACAGCTCTACCCCCACAGGTACCAATCAAACTAATTGTCATAAATAAAACACAAATTTGGTATTTATTTATATTTATCTAGGAACATGCCTTAAGGACTTAAACCAGAAATGCGATCCTGGTGAATGTAATCATTTTAATGCGCTCACATGCGTAAATGGCACATGTGCCTGTGTAGATTCCAGCTTGACTTATGATAAAACATCAAAAGTATGCGTGGCTATGATTGGTCAGCCCTGTGGACAAATTCAGGTTTACGATGTGTCTAGCAATAACGCTCAGGAGGCTAAAGAAATCATCGTGTTTTGCGAAGGGAATGCTGCATGTTCAAAGCATAATTCTTATGCAGGAATTGCAAGTAATCCTTCTGTAATGAAACGAATTTGCAAGAGTACGGGCGGCGGAAGTAGTGGGGCTTCTAAAAATATTTAAATTCTTTTGTAATTTTCGTAAATTGAAATCAGGGAAATAAATACCTATAAATAAAACAGTGGATCTTCGAAAAACATGAATGACCACGAAACCTTAAATATCGTCAAAACCGTTTAACAGAAACTAAACACATCAGATATAATAGTTCATAATTGTTGCGATTGGATTATTTTGTTTGTTTGGACATTCTTCCATGTTTCTTTTCATATTCATCAGTCTAAACTTTAAATGTAACAACAAGGGGCTGTAAGATCAACAGTTTGAGGTGAACGCGTACAATCACATTTACTCCCTCCTTTTTGTTAAGAAGGGATGATTTAATCCGTTTTTTGTGAAATTCGACCTTTTTGATTTCATCAAAACATTGTTGTTTTCTTGTATATCATTTCAGCAAGGAGGAATCCATATGTCTGGGCTTTATGGTACAATTGAAGATGGAATGCATCAAAGAATTAAAAATATTTTTTTGTGAATGGTTCCGTCGGGTTCAAGAAAATGAACAAGAGAAAAAAATAATCTTCTCTGTTGAGCACAGTATTGAAGAACGAGGGATGGATGTGTTGTGTGTAGTGAGTAGGCTTATTCGAGCTCGAGATTGGATTTTGTGCTCCTGTAAATTGTCTTCTAACTGGATTACAATAAAATTCTTCCGCCTTTATTGGGTTTTATTTAATTCATTTTTATTTTCTAAGAACAAAAATACGCAGTTTATCAAAAGAGGAATTGGATCATAAGACTTTTTCTTTGAGAAATATGAACCTGAAAAGGAAGCCAAAAGAGGATTAAAGAAATCAAATATCGAAAGCGCAATAGAGAAACTTCAAGATCCCAACAGAACAGAACAGTGTAATGTGGCTTTCGTTGGTATTAAGCAACCACGGAAAAATACATGATCTGAGGAGGAAGTCAGGACAAACTAGAGCTTTAGGGGGATATGGGAAGCACGAAAATTAAAATTTTTATTTTTCGTGAAGAATTGGAGGATGAAATACACTCCATCCATCCAAGTGAGGTTATATATTGTAAAAATGTTCCAAGAAATAGGCTGGGTGGATTAAGCTTTACCTGATTTCATTTTTACGTGAATCTTCCGCTTGAAGCACACACAAAATACTTCTTTTCGAGGCTTAGGCCACTAAGACGTATCATTTTATTGTGGAGGGCTTACAAAGGTTTAAATAATTCACGAATGAATGTAGCAGCCTTGTCCGGAAAATTATGGCATGGAAGCTTGTCTTCAATGAAGCTTTATTCGAAGTACATTCTCACTCTCAGCTTTAGCGCACTCAAAACAAAATGTATATATTCATGTATGAGTTAAATAATCCTGAAAACAAATTCTGTACGAAAAAAGGATTCATCAAAAATTGATTAACTATTTGGGTTACAATATATTCTGAATCCTGTTCGTCAATCATCTCAACTCAAATGTATAGAAGGTACAAATTACAATTACAATGCTTTAATAATCTCAAAAAGCAGTTTTACATCCCAATGAATTTATCCGACTGATTGTACGTATGGACCTACAGCCTCGAATTTACCAAGTAGGGTGGAAGACGTCCCCATTTCATATTTCATGTGATATTTTGCAAACATCGTCTACTACGCCTTCATTTCATTCCATCATCATTTATCAAACGACTCTCGTTACCCGTTACCCACTTTTCCAGAATTTTTTTTCGACTTTCTCAAGCCTCATGTCATGTGAGGTAAACTACTTATTTACTCTAAAATAACCTGATTTTAATGCTGGCAATATATCTCTTCACTTAACTTTGTCATTTACGAGTTGAGTTTATATCTAACACACCAAATAAACCCGCACAACCACAGCCTAAGTACTTATACTTACTTACATCCTCAAATCACAAAGTTTTTCCAGATGCTGCGGTTCTAAAACTACAGCCTCGAATTTACCAAGTAGGGTGGAAGACGTCCCCATTTCATATTTCATGTGATATTTTGCAAACATCGTCTACTACGCTTTCATTTCATTTCATCATCATTTATCAAACGACTCTCGTTACCCATTACCCACTTTTCCAGAATTTTTTTTTCGACTTTTTCAAGCCTCATGTCATGTGAGGTAAACTACTTATTTACTTTAAAATAACCTGATTTTAATGCTGGCAATATATCTCTTCAGTCAACTTTTTTCATTTAAGAGTTGAGTTTATCTAACACACCAAATAAACCCGCACAACCACAGCCTAAGTACTTATACTTACTTACATCCTCAAATCACAAAGTTTTTCCAGATGCTGCGGTTCTAAAAGTTAAAAAGTTGTTTACAAAAACCCAAAAAGTGAAAGAGAGTAAGAGCAACAGCAATGACTCAACTTTTCCTTCCAAATAAATCCAGTCAATCTCTTTTTGCTCTACTTGCTTTATTCGCAAAATTTTCTAGGGGTAGCTTACCTACCGCGTTTATTCTCACGGAAAGAGAAAAGGTAGTAAAAGCGGATTTCAAATGTTTGAATCTAAACGGAAATTTTCGTTGTAAATATCCAGTAAATAAATATGTACTTACATTCTGTACTTCCGCTTTTTTGCTTTCTCGCAAACTCGCAATCTCTGCTGTTTACTTCATTTCACATTATCATCATCATCATCATCATACCTTGTTGAGTTTAGAGATGCGATATTCCTTCCACTTCACATCAACCCACCTCTCTTTTAAAAAAACTACTTTGCCTACCTTTACCTGTTTATTTTTTGAAGGGGACTCGAACGCACACCGCACCGTGAATGAATTCATGCGTGATGCATTATAATCACATCTCTGCTTACTTACAAAGAGTAGCTTTCTTTTGCACAAGTTAGTAAGGCATTGCGAAAAAAACGTAGGATTATTCTGCTCCCGGTCATCATTATTATTTATACCGCAAGATGCTTCCAATTTTCTTCCAGATGGTACAGTTTGATCGGCGGAATTACAAAAAGGGAGCAAACAACATTCTAAGCGGGCTAAGGTAAGCTTCATCCTTTCAAGATTACCGTAAGTTGTTTGAATTTGCTCAATCCCGTATCCCTAGAAAAGGCCATTGAATGTAGTCCAGCAAGAAGTCTCTGGATTATGTTCACAGAGAAAATTGAATATGTAATGCATGTAGCATTTTGAAATTCATTATGTCCTATGTACTTCACATACTACTTACGCATCAGTGAATAATGTGCGTTTTGAAAGTACACAAGAAGAGCTTTAAAATTCAAATGATTTGCTTTTCTGGGAATAATCTAGAATTCTATTTGAATTTAAATGAAAATACGAAAATAGTCAATGTTGAGATCTTTGCTGTATTCGTCTGATCTGACTGCTCTTTGCCTTCAAAGAAAATATTTAAGCCATTCCCGAAATCCTCGTAAAAAAGTAATTTGGTCATTTTAGTTCTAAAAATATTTACTTGAAACTTGTATGATGCATCTTTTTTCGTCTGGTCATATCTAAAGCATCGTCTCTGTACCTAGACGTCTTTATTGTAATCTTCCCCGAAATAACAAGAAGATTGTGCATTGTTCCAAAACATTTCACTTGCTTCTTTCAGCTTTCCTAAGCTCTCATCAAATCATTTCAATGCATTTCACTTTAAATTTTCATAACATCATAGTCGTCATCATCAACATGATCATCGCTTACAAAATCATAGCGATAAAATTACCAAAACACAAACGATTTCTTGGAAGAAACGCAAGATTGGAGATTGCATTGACTTTTCATGACTCTGGCATATGACATTTTACTACGCATCAAAAATATGTTATGTTATTATGACGCAGCGTTTGCCATACATATGCCACGCCACACCACAAGACAAAACTGAAGTCGAGATACCGGAAATTCTCATTGATTCTCCATTCATTCATCTCTATCTATATTCATGTTATGCACCAAAGAAATTGCATCGGTAGGAAATGAAGCGTGCAGAAGAAAAGAAGCGGAGAGATTCATGAATGAATCCAATGCATATTTTCTATGAACGCATTATTCTCAAGGAAATTTTATTTACCGGAATTTTCGAAGAATACAGCCAACTCTTGATCCTATCCATTCCAATAGTATCAAACGGAACAGGATGAAAGCAAGTTCCCATGAAGAAATTCCCAAAGCCTAAGTCATGTCGTGTGCATATGCCATGCGATCATAATAGAAAATGCAATAGAATCACAATCATAATCATCGTCAACTACACTACAGCTACAGCCTTCATCTTCCATTTTTTTTATCAAAATACGCAATACAATTACGCACTATTGCATTTTATATTGTGAACTATCAAGAGAAAGAAAATGGGCACTGCATTGGCATCTTCCATGCTTCAAAGAAAGTCAATACTCAATACAATCAGGAATTGCATTGTGAAAGGAAGAGAACGGAAACAAGAAAAGAATACGATGTCAAGCCGGGCTAGCCCTTGTGCCTTCATCACCATCTCATCCGCAGATGATGCCCACCCGGAAGAAAGATGAAAAGAGAAAGACATTGGAATTGCGTTGCATTGTGATGTGATGTGATCATCGTTTTCTATCTATTTTCTTTAGCTCATCACGCTTCGGTAATCTTATTGCGCAAAAAATGTGGAGACAAACTTGTTTCTTTTTTTACGTACTTTCTCTTGATATTTTACGACTTTTGCTTCTAAAGAATACAAAAAATGGAAGACTATTTTAGATAGTCTTAAACGGGAAGCCCGTGACGAATTCAATGTTGGACTGGGCTTGGACTTGGAAAGAATGAAACGGAAACCTGCTCTTGTCTTTGAAGACAATTTTATGAGAGACAAGAAGAATGTGTAATGCACGCATTTTGAGCTAAAGAGATGATGTAATGAAGAAAATGATGATGATGATTGACGATTGGAACTCGCTTTTCTTTTTAGGACATCGTCCTTACACTTCATAGCACAAGAAAATGAACGACATTTCCGATTCTTTGCCTCCAAGCCTATAAATAAGACGGTGGAGAGTAGAGTGGAGGGTGAAGGGAATAAAGTAAAAAATAAGTTTTGCGTGGGCATAAAAAAGAATGTGTGCCTGTATTTATTAGGGAGTAAATGCATTGGAAATCGTCTCATCAATTTCCTCTTATTTATTTTACGAGGAAAAAGAAGGAATGTTGATGTTGACGTTGACTTGATGCGGATGGTTCACTTCTGTTTGGTCGGTCAGGCTATTTTTTTTTGTTTGATCAAAATCATGAGAAAAGTGACGAATGTTCATTTTGGTCTAAATTGAACTGCACTGCAGCAACAGCAACATCAACTACGCCATTTGGTTCAATGAACAAAAAAAAGCGTAGGAAGGGGGTAAATTTAGAATGGCTAAATGTAATTTGATGATGACGATTTCATTTAGGGAATGCTTTGACCATTTTTACGATCAGGACTGGATTGGATCTGGACGGCTGTAATAACAAGACTAGTAATTTTCTAGGGTAATCGAATTGTTATCCCAATAAAATAAAAGCAAAAGGGCAGAGGAGGAAAACACTACTTAATCAAAGAGGAAATTGAAAGGGAGGTTATGCCTCCAGCTATTTGTGCCGGAATTGAAAACCTCTAAAATCTTCTCCAGTTCTACTAATTACGCTCCAGATATACTCAAACTAGGTTTCCTTCCGGTGGTTGGTGGAAGAGGAGCAGGCTTCCATCATCTGACTAGAGCATGTGTCGCCTCGCCTCGTCAGACGCCACACTGTCTAGAACAGAAATTAGGTAGATGCAGTATCGAAGTTTTCTTACGCAAGAATGAGTAATGAAGCTAGTGACGTGACGTGTTCTCCTTTTTGCTTTTGTTTGCTTTTTTTAAAGTAGCTGAAGTAATGAAGTTCAAAATTGGCTGCTAAAAAGTGTAACATTAACATGACATGAATGGAAACTTCAATCCAGTTCAGTGGATAGCTTCCGGCTAAAATCCATATTGCATTAGATCAGACTTTGCATGAGCCAAGCCACCTCTTTTGACAAAAGTATTTTAATTGATGAAGGGATCCATCCTATTATGGATTTATCCCGTGTTTTTATGCCCAACAGGCAAGCCAAAGAATATCTGGGCTTTGACATACGTGTGTTTAGTTTAGTGTGTGGCTATACAATGGGGGTAAATGAAATGTAAACGAATGCTTTTATTTCATTTTCTGGTTCAGTAAACGTGGATAATATGTGATGTGAATGCGAACAAAAAATATTTTTGTTGCTCTTCCTCATCTTGTTCTGGATAAAGTTCGGTAAAGCAGAGAAAATGCAAATTGTTATTGCTGTTGCGGATAATCATGAGGATGACGATGAGAATGATGATGATATGCAGATGGTGGGTAAATGTTATTGTAAAGTGTAGTTTTTGCCCCGGGCATTCCTATGTGAATACGAACACAAGTGTTAGGGGACTTGCTCCATTTACGCAACAGAAAAGTAAGTAAAATTAGCTATTCTGATGAAGCTACTTAATATGAGTTGGTCCTTAAAAAAGGATGAGTTATTAGCGTTGCAACTTTGAACAGTACGAAAATTAGGAAATCATTTTGCAGTTTTTCTGTTTTTGTACTGCTGGGAATTAAATTCTATAAATATTCCAAGATTCAAGGAATGCTCATACTCCGGAACGTGCACAATCCATTATGCACAAGACCACCATCAATCTTGCCATCATCATCCGTTCACTTATTGATTTGNGCCCCGGGCATTCCTATGTGAATACGAACACAAGTGTTAGGGGACTTGCTCCATTTACGCAACAGAAAAGTAAGTAAAATTAGCTATTCTGATGAAGCTAGTACTTAATATGAGTTGGTCCTTTAAAAAGGATGAGTTATTAGCGTTGCAACTTTGAACAGTACGAAAATTAGAAAATCATTTTGCAGTTTTTCTGTTTTTGTACTGCTGGGAATTAAATTCTATAAATATTCCAAGATTCAAGGAATGCTCATACTCCGGAACGTGCACAATCCATTATGCACAAAGACCTCCATCAATCTTGCCATCATCATCTGTTCACTTATTGATTTGTGGAATTTCTTTTAGCACCTTGTACCCACATTCGTTTCCCACAAGATCAATTCCCATATGGATGCAATGCAATCAATTATTCTAAATTTTACATACACCAGGATCTACTTTGTTGAAGACAGTGCTAGTGCTGAGCAATGCACGCTGTAGCCTCAGCTGTTCATTCATTTGCTTTGTTGCTATTGTGTAGGCTTGCTTGCGCTCAACTGTCACTAGCTAAGTAGATCCTGGTATATGTACCTAATTCAAAGTAAGCACGAGTGAAGAATTTTTATGTTAACCAATTGTATTCCCAGTAGGCATGATCGTATCGTATTATGCGTGCCCGAAATTCCTGTGGCCTAATTTAGGTTTTCTTGTCAAACAAACAACAATCATGTTGACATCAGGTAATATCATGGGAATAAAATATACCTTTTATGCGTGTAAAAGTTAGGCCACAAGACTATAACAGAAACCTANATGGGAATAAAATATACCTTTTATGCGTGTAAAAGTTAGGCCACAAGACTATAACAGAAACCTAATAAAATTGGGAGACACGATCGAATTAGTAAGGCAATAAAAATTATTACAATTTCTGTACTTTTCCTTTGTGGTCAGTAAAACGAAGATATATCGACTTGTCGAACCCAGAAATCAAAAGAATGTTGACATCTCATGAAAAAGGAATCTACTCCATTTCAAAATATTCACAAGTTGTTTGAATTCCATGATGTCATCATTATCATTCCACCAGATCATGTAAAAATCCGGAACTAATTTATGAAGTCATGAATCCCATTTTCTTGAAAAAGAAAGATGTAAAAGTAAAAGGATGAATAATTTTCAGTTCCTTTGACTTTCTGATAGAAATTGAATATGAGGAATAGCATGTCAAATGGAAAGTCCCTTACATAAGTTACCTACATGAGCATGATCACATCATCATCATAATCATGACTTTGACTGTTGACAATTGCGGCTATTATTTTTGCCTTATTGTACCTTAATCCCAAAAACAAAATTTCTACCACCCGCACAGGTGCACCACAAAATCTCCCACTGAGCTCTTGTCATTACAATTTCCTACAATTACAAAAATAGAGCGAAGTTGAATATGAATCTGCACCAGCAGAAAGATGACTGACCGGCATGACTTCATCTGTCCACTGAAAGGAAAAATTCACTTTTTTACTCGTGACAGGGCCAGAATAAAAGGGAAATGTCATCTTCCTATTTATACTGAAAGTACCTGTGTGAAAGTACATGTGTCATTCTTTCCTGACTGAGGATTTGATATCATAACCCGCATCATGCTATTTCATTCTGTTCTTCACCCACAGAAAAAAAATATATTTTTCAGGAAATCAAGTCAATTTTCTATCTTCTGTTGAGTAAGTATGTCCCCACTTTAGCTTCAACTTTGTCTAGCATTTCATTGATTTTATTTGCCTCGATTCTCATGAGACTGCCTATAAATAAAAAAATCCTTTTTTTGAGAGGAAGCAAACAAGTTTGTATCAAAAGGAAAAAGTAACAAATGCGATTGAAGATGAAGGTGCGTAAAGTACCATAGAGGAATTGACTTTTTTTCTACTTTTTTTATGATCGTACTATACCTGATGGCAGAAAATAGAATGTTTTTCACGATTCACGATGATCATGATGATGACAATGTACTTCGGGGCTCACAGCTCTGTAACAAAAAAGAAATCATAATGGAACGGTATTGTCGTCCTTTTCTATCACATTTACGGTGCGGTAGGTACATTATGGACTGTGGTTTTGTTAGATATATATTTTTTTTGAAAGGAGCGAAGTCTCTTGAGAGAATTAATACCACACCGACAACGACAACAAAAACATACCGGCCGAACCGGCATAGTCATATAGTCCAACTCAAAAAAGGAATATTGGCTTGGCCGCAGAATCCTGAATTGAATTGAACTTTGGAGAAAGGTGCGTGATGGTGGTGTGGTATAGTAGTGATGGTGGTAAGAACGTGTTTGTTATTCTTGTATTTTCATGTACACCACATAAACAAAGTGTTACTGTCCACTGATTGCGATTGTGAACAAGATGGGAAATGGAAGTCGGTGTTTTGAATCTATTTATGGAATATCAAAAGGAAATCGAATTTTTTTCGAGAGTTGAGTGGTCACGACACGAAACAGGAAAAAGGATTACACTGGTACAAATAAGTAAACAGTATGAGTAGGGTTGGTCAGATCGGATCACTCCAAATATTTTTTTGACTTTCATGAAGGAATGTGGATTGGATTGGATGGATGACAAACGAACATGACATTTCTCATGCAATGTTTATGTGATGAGCTAGTGAGGCGGAACTATCTGTAAAACAGTAAGGGGATGGGCCCTTCAGGTTTTATTTCTAACGGCAAAACAAACAAATAGTTTTGAAATATCTGCACGTACCACAACTACAACCACGATAAGATTTTGATTTGATTTTATGATAAGGACATGACTCTTTGTCAACCTTACAAGATTGAACTAATTTCGTATACATATCTTTAAAATTAGGAATACCAAAGAGCAGTTTTCTTCCAGAGCAAAAAGAAAAAAATGCCATTATTTGACTTTCTTAAATTTCAATTGGGACTTGATCTTTTCTTCCTCTTTGTTTCATTTTCTGCTGGCGATGATGACGGCCACCTACCAAGTGAGGAGATGGACGCGATAAAAGATGAATGATATATGATACTGATAAATATTAAAGGAAGAAGATGCCGTCTGATAGTGCCTGCATGCATTATGATGAGATGAGTAGAACATGACTATTACAGGTACACAATAGATCATCGCACGGTGAAACATTTTAGTTTCCGTAAATTCTCAGGTCAAAGAAAGAATTCAGTTGGATTAGTATAATTGAAATCGTGCAACAACGATACAAAATGACCAAGGACAAGAAGATGCAAAACCGTTATACGAAAATGCATAATAGTTTAAATGAGAAAATTTCCGCTCAAGTTCAAACCTTAAAGGTAAGTAAGTTTATGGAATTGTTGTAAGTGCGAACGCTCTGTTGTTGACAAAATACATGTAAAAATGATCATGCTTCAGGTTGCATTTCTAAGAATATTCTTTTTAAAATCTTTTGAACATTTGAGAGTTTTATTTACTTTTTAGAGTTCTTTTCTTAAAGTGACAATGAAATACCAACAAAAAATTCAGCCTATAAAGCGAGCAGAAAATTCAAAACGCCCGTTAAAAACGGACGAGGACAGCAATGCGTATAATTATTACGAAATAGCCTTTTCTGTTTACTATTTACACTGAATTATAAACGGATGATGATGATGATACGGAAATATTTTCTAATCTTTGGCCAGATGAGACTGACTGTCTCTGGCTGTGAGACCTCTGTATTCCTATTGTTCAATGCATTGTTCACCAGCTTGTATTACTATCAACTGAATTTAGAGTT
>JAHZMX010003536.1:0-10744 GCA_027743895.1 Seira musarum
GTTTTGTTGATACCAACTAATTGTAAGACACAAAAAAGCTGGAGTGTATGTGCTTGGGTGGTTGATCAAACAATCATTCATTTCAGGTATACATAGGTTCAGGTATACGTTAATACATTCTCGAATTAGAAACATTTTGTAAGAATGAGTAACCTTAAATTAGTTTAATCTTACAATAAGTGATGATCCTTTATCAGTGGTTTTTGCACCTTTTGCATAACTTTCCATAATCGGACCATCATATATTCAGCTTACGATATAGATTTGTTTGAAGTAAATGTCTAGAATTCTAACTCTTATCCTATCATGGATTAAGTATTAAAGCACACCAAAAATTTCTTTGACACTTACAAACTTGTTGGCTCTCCAATTTCATTTAAGTTATTTCCAAAACTAGATTATCCAATAAGCTTACTTATAAAGTTAACAACGCCACGCAAGGATTTTCAAAGAATTAGGATTCGAATCGATGACAACGACAAGCAGACTTCAAAGGCAAAATTAGTTTTTTTTGGCATACAGATTTGGAATATGAAAAAAAGTTGTTTTAAAATTGAGACCAAATGGCTCAAAGTTAAGTGTAATTGATGAAATGGACCATGTGAAGTTTTTGAGTCGCTGCTGAATCGCTTTAGGCTGTTCATTTTGGAGAAAGCAGTTTCATTTGATACAAGACAAGAACTGATCAACTACAAATTACTACTTGGACGAATAACTGTGAGCTTCTAATGATCAATTACTGAATATAAAACTGTACCATTAACTTGATTCTACTTACACAAATCCTTGGAGACACTGGAAGCTTGACTGATTATCTATAACCTTTGAAGACTAATCCCCATCTTCAGCACCATTCTCATCCACCCTTCCGGTCGCAGCCCTCTCCATCCCAGCAAAAGTGCACGCAGAGAGACTCAAGGGCACCTGATTGATTGTGAGAAATTAATATTTAACGAAAGGAGATTTTTAAAATATTTTTACACTATTTACAAAACCGTACCAAAATAAGCCAGGAAACGAAGGCTCCAGCAAGAGTGACTATGAAGATTGCGTGCAGAAGGTCAAACAATTCTGTTTCATCCTTATTCAAGCCACCATTCTTGAGCTTCCAGAAATTGTAGACAATCATTGTTAAGACCCCAGTGACTGCGTTAGTCACACTTGTGATGACAGCGTAGTTTCTCAGAAGCTTCCAATTCACATTTGTCTGTAATTTTTCATGAAAAACTTTAGAGAATTTAATGTCATTTATAACTAAAGCCAAGGAATACCTCTACATGCATACCTGCACATGGTGGAACGTGTAACACGTCATTACCACAGCTATAAGCCCCGCAACAACCAGATATACGGATAGCAGTTCCACGGGTGAAGAAAGGGGGCGATTTGCCAAAAATTTGCTGTGACAGCGACCATCGGACATGATGAGACTGCCCATGTCAATCGTTGTTTTGTTGAATTTTCCAGTCACCATTAACTTCAGTTCGCATTGCCCTTTTATTTTGAGGAATTTCACCAGCAGACCCAGTCCCATCAGTTTGTACCCAAGTGCCCAAGTCTACAAAAATATAATGTGTAATCCAACACATTAGTGCATGTATGTGTAATTAAACTGTTAAAACATCGGTAATGACGTAGCTGAGTAATGGAGTAAAGGCTGTCTTTGGCATCCTGTTATAATTTCTTGCTGATATTGATATCCATCATGTCCTATAAACTGTCACAAGATGCATACTTCAGATGATTATCACAAAAGCATGCATGCAAATTGTTTTAATGGCCGATTGCCGTTTACAATTAAAATATTTTAATGTAACCGGCTTGGTCAGTTTTTAAAAGGCTCCTAAATGCGCCACCTAAGGTATATGTTCCATTTGAAAAAATCTTTAACGGCTCTCTGAGATTGGCCGTTAATAAATTCCGAAATTTTAAATACAAAGTCTTGCTTGTAGTTTTTATGGACTTTCAAATGAGCTATCACAAGTCATAAGCCATTTGTTTCATTTTAAAAAATGGCCCTGCCGTTAATTGTTGATCTAAACTTGTCGACATTTTTCAAAAGATATCGCTCAGATGGATATATCAATCACAATACTCGCTTATCTACGCTCAGCTACGTCATAATAATTACCCATTAAAAAATATCGCACTCACCATCGCAGCTAAAAGCAGTGCGTTAATGAAAAATCGGGACATCATTGGTCCAATCAACGGTATCCTCTACTTCAACTTTTTTTCCTCTTCACTTATCTCTCCTTTTTCTTTTCTCTCAATGATCAGAATCGGCGGGGATGTAAATCTCAATTTTAACTCAATTTAGACTTATTACTGCTTAGAAACTCGAATCTTTTTTTCACGATGACATCAAAGAGAAGCCAAATCGAGCCCCTGTTTCTCGAGCCCCTGTTTCTAGAAATTTCCGACAACTTTATGAACAACTTTAACGGTAAAAGTTCAATAGAACTAGGTATTTTCTTGTAGGGTTTCTTTTCACAAAAACCAGGGCAATGAGGAGAAGCCGCAGACACAGTACATCAGGCAAGAGTGTGCCGCTGTTGTTATATACCTCACAAAAGCAGAACCAGAACCAGCAACAGGGTAAGAAGTATTAAAATAAAGTGAAAGGTTTTTTTTTGTTAGAAAGCCTGAAATGCTGGGGAGAAAGCAGTGTGAGAAAGAGAACAAAATGCCTATATCTCAAGAAGGGGATATAGTAGAGTGGATAGAATTATAATATGAGATATACTGGTAACACTGTCGGTACTCCCACCGACACTTGTAGCATATTTATTGCTGCCTATTTAATAATACGGGGATGGGAGAGCTACAGTAATAAATGAATTAATGGATCGACGTATTCCGATTCATGTTGATCTTTATTAGAAGTAGGTAAATAATGTTATAGCTGCTGATAATACTCAAAATGCCGTTCTCAGCGTAGCATGACAGCAATAGCTTTAACAAATTTACATGACATGTTTGCAAAAAATCTGTACATAAATCTAGATATGGTATAAAAAATATTAGCAAAGATTTAAATGTCTTGAGTGATCCTTCAAAGAAAGGATTGGAAAACATCAAATGCGACAACGAGAAATACATTAAATTACAAAGAAATAGGATCATGAGGCTTTAAGTTTTACCAGGTTTTAAGACCCCAAAACCCATTTGCATTTCTTTTTATGGACGTTCCTGAGTTAGGGGTGACTGAAGACAACTATTCTTGATTTCAAGTTCATGCTATGTATCCTGATTAAGTATATTTTCAATTTATTAGTTTGGCGTTTATAGAGCTCCTGTCAAATCACTTGAAGGAGTTCCCTAATAACTTCAAAAACTGACTTAACCTTCAGTGGAAATACTGTCGGAGCTGAAGATCGATATTGAAATGCCTTTGAAATCAACCTGTTGTAATGAGATTCCTTCTAATCAATTGATGAGGTTGTTGTAGTTACATAACTTAACAAATTGAAGGGAGGAACAAAGAAGCTCGCTTGGTAGAAGACGTACAAAATATAATATGCTAATTCTCATGATAAAATTGGCCTTTTCTCCTTTTCACTGGATTTGTTGCTTGATCATCCAAATGATAGTTTTCACTTATGAATATTTTTTGCCTGTTAGATGTTTTCCATGGTTTTTGACAACAGCACGACATCACGGGTCCATGATCCATGCACAAGTTTCAGGGGTAATTTGATCCCATTCTTTACGAAGAGCGTTGCTGATTCCATCAAGAGCACCAACTACCATGAACTTCACAGAACTTCTCATGCTTTTGTGTAACAAACTTTTTAAACTCAGAATCGTTTCTGGTGGAAGCGATTCGTCGTGTCAAGTTGAAGTCGTCAAGGCAAAATAGTGCTTCGTCCAGTGTGACGACAAAGTCCGATTTTGTACCGCTCAGATGCCTCTCGTATAACTTTCTTTTATTGGATTTGTGACGCCCGGATAGGACATATACACGTCGCTGTTGTACACTTCTTTCTTCCGGTCTTGATGAATAATTTTCATAGTCATATTGAACACACCCAACTTTTTGGCCATCTTGGGAATGGAGGGTGGGTGTTCCTTGAAAGTCAAGCGATCGATTATCTTAAGAGCTTTGGTACGTACTTTCACCGTGTGTGGGGTTTCTCTTGGATATTGGTTTTATCCTGACGTCATTCACCAACACAATTAATTACGTCGTAGATGGTCTTTCTAGAAATATCTTCAACCTGACTCATAACGACCTTTGACACTACATTTCGGGTCATTCGAGTCTTCACTCAACTTCCGTAACGCAGGGATTTTCAAAGACTTGGGTTTCGATGACAATGACAGGCAGACTTGAAGGGTGAACAAGGGTTGACGGCAAGAGACTTGTTTTCAGAATAATTTCTAATGTCTGCCAAATTACATAGGCTGGCAAAGAAAACAGCTCACCAACTCCAGGAACTACAATGATATCGAGCGTAATTATGAGCGTCTCAGTTTTACAGAAACAAGTTACAGAAGAAATGTTCTTATCTTACAAATTCAACTCATAAAAGAGTGTGAAGAGACCAATTAAATGAGAAGTAACACCCCGTGTTCCATAAAAAATAATTTAACAGTCGTTGAAGGTTAACAAATTTAAAAAAAACATGAAACCACATTTTTTACTCAGCAATTCAATGGCTTTTGAAAGAACTATAACGATTTATGTGTTGCGATGAAAAAATATTACAAGGGCATTTCTAAACTCTTTGCACATGAGAAAGTTTAATAAATATAAAGTATTTTTTGTCCAAATCCCAAATACATACATACTGCAAACACGAAAATTTCTAATAAATTTACTTTAGTAATTTACTTACATACCAGGCAGACAGTTACATAAAGTTTATTTCATTAATTTTTAGCATCGTATAAATCTCTAGATTCTGCTTTATTTTAAGGAATAAATTATGTTGAAGTTACGTCCTTAAAGTGTGTTCCTTATCATTACCAATTTGTCATAGATTATATTGTAAGGTACAAGGATACTACATAAATGGGTACTGCGTAAATGTCAGGGTAATTTTTAATTTAGATTTTATTGTCCGAATTTTCAATTATTTCGATGAGGATCGACATCAAGTCTGCAAATATTGCTACTCACGAGGTATATTGACGGATCAGGATGGTCCTAAATAAAAATTAGCTGAAATGAAAAATACTGTACACTCCAGAATTTACAAGATGGCATTGACGTAGATTTCGAGCCACATTATCCAGTACACTGCAAGTAGAATCACCCGGATTTTTTTTGCAGTGATTTGAAAAGGGATTTGTAACCAGCGTAAGGAACTGATCAAGACTGTACGGTTAAGGGAGGGCACTTGGGTCCTTTCCCATGTTAGTTATTTCTAAAAATGGCTAATCTCACGAGCTTGGAGTTTGGAGAAAGCATGGATTTTCAAAGAATTAGGATTCAATGACAAGCAGAATTCTTTTTCATAGTTGTGTTGTAACGTGAGCTTCAGATTTCGGGCTAACCACTTATTTCAAAAAATGTATTTGCTTACAATACAATGTAACCTAATCTCTTTCCTTACACAAATCTCGTAAATATAAATATTCATAGTTGTGTTGTAACGTGAGCTTCAGATTTCGGGCTAACCACTTATTTCAAAAAATGTATTTGCTTACAATACAATGTAACCTAATCTCTTTCCTTACACAAATTTGTAAATATAGATTTTCTTCTTTTTTTAACTTACGGACATGGGATAGGAAATCAAAACGAGATTGTCGAAATTGAGGCAAAAAATCTCAAGGTTTTTTGATTGTTTATGACTTGTATAAAATGAAAAAAAATGTTCCACAAAAACATGGCATAAAAAAGCTCGCAATAGTCAGCCTGACTGTCTGAAAAGCAAAACATCATCACAATTTTCTGTTGGAAAAAGAATTTGCAAAATTTCGTCACTCACTTTCCCTGTAAAAATTATAAACCAAAGTGAAAAATGGAAGAATTGTGAGTGATTTTTTAAATACGATAAAATAAGCAATTTTTAGTTATTTCCGTTTTGATTCACGAATTAATTATGACATGACTTACCCTGAATTGACTTAATCAGTTACATTCATTCAGCCTCACTAATTTCATTTGTCAGATTCATTCAGCCTCACTAATTTCATTTGTCAGATTCATTCAGCCTCACTAATTTCATTTGTTACATTCATTCAATCACAATCGATTAATTCATTACACTTCTACTAATACCATTTATCATTTCTTAGACAATTTGGAGATCCCGACTTGAACGCAGGTTTGACTGGTTTGGTTGGTTAAACGTTTTGTAGCCTGATCGAACTAAGATTTCCTGAACCGAGGTTATCCGCCACCCTCTCGAACATAAAGTCAGTACATACAATGATTGTCGTGGGCACCTGATTTTGAAAAATGAAAAATCGAAATCAATTATGTCAAGTTATAATACTAAAAAAATATATAAAATTATGAAAACGCTACCCAAATAATGCAGGCAATAATTACTTCAGCCACGCAAAAGAAGAAAATTGTGGAGAGGCGGTGCCATAAATTCAACAGTTCCGCTTCATCAATGCTCAAGTCATCAGGGTTTGGTTTATTGTTGTACGCGATTCCAGTGAAGACAAGGGTTAGACAGGATGATTAGGCATGTGATGATAGCGTATTTTATGACGAGCTTTCGATCCATATCCGTCTGTAATTTAATATTTTGCAATAATTTTATATAATAAAACTGTTAAACAGCTATAACGACGTGGCTGAAAAGGGTTATCGGCGAGAGACTTGCTCTCAGAATACTGGTTTAATTTCTATTTAGTTGTCAAAGAAAACAGCTCATTGCATTTTAACCGAGGGACTCTGCACATGGAAGGCATTTCAATTTCAACATGATTTTATGGAAAGAGTTTAAAGAGACCTTTCCAATGAGATGTCACATGCCATGTTCCATACAAAATAATTCAATCGCTCGTAGCCGTTGACGGTTATGAATTGCGAAAAATTAAAATCACAGTCATATTTATCTTTTGAAAGATCCTTTTCAATCATGTTACCCTCACATTTTACTCCAATTTTCCATAAAATTATTTTCCTCCAAAAAATTTCCCTCCAATATTCCCACCATGTTTCCTCCAAATTTTACTCCAAGCCCAATTTTTCTCAGGATTCCTCCGTGTTTTCTCCTGTAACCTAACCTAACCTAACGAAATTCAAAGAAAAAAAAATTGCAATCTTTGAACCACCAGTGCATGCGGGGTTGTAAAGTAAAAGCTAGCCCTAGCTGCATAGATTGCAACAAATAGCAGTTTCAACGGCTTCCTACAGTTTCCGAAAAAAAGATTCCAATTTTTAAAGCAACAGCCTTACTCAGTTTTTCAAGTGACACAGACGGACAGACAACCCAATCGAAATCAATACTCCACTAATTGACGTCATATACGTAATTAATCGTTTTCTCATTTTGTCAAAAAAATAAAAATAAATTATTGAGCAAATACCTGAACATGATGGTACAAATACGCCGTCATTATTCCTCTGACTGCGCCAGCAACAACCAGAAATGAGGCCAATAGTTCCATGAATGGAGAGGGGTAATGACTATCCAAAAACTGGTTGATGGGACAGAGACCGTTCGTATTGTTGTGAGTGACGATGTGCATGACTGGTATTTCGGTTGTTGTGCTGTTGAATTCCTCAGCCAGCATCATTTTCAATTCACATAGCGATTTTATATCGAGATATGTCGCCAACAACCAGAATCCCAGAGGTATGTGCAAAAGTGCACTGATCTAAAAATACAATGGATAAGCGATAAAAAACGGAATGCATGAAAAATTATTAAACATAGATATAATATCCGCTCACCAATGGAATTGTTAGCACGGAGTTTAAGGCAGTTCGACGGCGCATCCTCATTCCATCAACGCTCTGAGGTTGTGTCACACCAGAATGAAAATTCTCTGGGACAATGACTTGGGCGAGTTCCTCTTCTTCTTCCTCTTCCTTATCTGCTTTCTCCTCTTTGTGTTCATCCTTTCGGTCTTTAAACTCATCGTCTTCATCCTCTTCATCCCCTTCGTGTTCACCCCAATAGCCTTCTTTCCATATGACATCCACCGATACTTCGTCCGCCCACTCACCTTCTTCCTCTTCTTCACTTGGTGGTGCGGATTGATCTATGAAGGCAAAATTTTGTGATCCAGGAATTTCCATTTTTATATCAACTTTTTAAAATTTTTGGAAACGGAAGCTATTTTTATTCGTGAAGAAATCCACGCCGGAATGACTATTCCTATACCTTCCTGACAATACCAAATCTAGACTTTCATACAAATTTGTGAACTATAACAATAACTATTCAAGAAAACTATCCCGTGTGTAGTTTCATCACACTGAAATCGGGGAAGTGCGAAAAACCACAGACTGGCAACAGGGTGCAAAAACTAAAAAAAAAAAACATTATTTTTTGGTTGGAAAGCGAGAAATGCTGTGGAGAAAGTAAAAGAGCAAGTGCCAACACCATAAATTGTAGACTTCGTCTGCAGAAAACACGCACCTGATACTGTTTAGGAAACCAACAACCCTTCTAGAGCATTACTGCCTATTCAAGTCAATAAATAAAAGGACGGGAAAGCACCAGAAAAAAATTGAATAAGGGATCGGCTACTTCCGATTTGTATATCTCATCATGTTATTTTTTTTATTGAAAGTAGGTATATAACATAATGTATTTGATAATTCTCGACAAGCTTCTTTCAACGTAGCATTAAAGCAATTGCTTCGATACGCTTACATGTCGCGCTTGCAAAAAAATATTTTTTTTTTTGCAATCAGATCAGTACAAATATATTACCGGAGATTTAAATGTTTTGTGAAATTCTTCAAAGGAAGGATTATGAGAACATCAAATGGGACAATGTTGAAATGTAATGCGAAAAATAGGATCACGAGATTTTAAATTTTGTCTGTTTTTGAGACCCAAAGCTCATTTCTTTTCATAGACGTTCCAATTCCAAGTTTGGAGTCTCTCTTGAGCTTTCAGACATAGCAAACAAGCTAATTTTGTCTTGTCAAGTCAAGTCAAGTAAAAAAAACAAAAGTGTTAATTAAGCATCTTTCTCTAATTAATCCTGTTGAAATCAAGTGCACCATCCCAAAATTTTTGAACATGGGTCTACAGTCTACAGGCCCCAAAGGGAAATCTATACTACTGGTTTGATGTGCTGCACGAATATATCCAAAACATGAGCGGTACAAATAATCAAAACGATATATGCAAGTAGTGGAGCACTTGGAGGGATTTAGCTGACTTGACCTGAAATGTTTTGCCTGAAGTGGCATGTCACAAGCGCGAGCTTCACTAGGACAGAAAACACTCATGACCTGTTGCTCAATACACCTTTCTCCACAAATTAGACTCATTTCAATATTCTCCAAAATACTCTAGTTGGATGATACTGTGGTTCTAACCACGTAGCTTAACCTAATGATGCGATAGATAAGGAATTCGATCTTGTTAGAATAGCTTGAAAATATGAGATGGTAATTGAAGTGCAAAAATAGGCTTTTTCCCCTTTTCTCATCAGTGGAATTGTTGTTCATGCAATTCTACTCCAATGCTATAAACGGCAATATGATGAATAAAAATCGGCAACTTTCTTCGGTTTTTGATTTTGATTTTTTCGATTTTTACAACTATCTCGTTTATTTTGCATGCATTTTGTATTTAGATAGAAAGGCATGAACATGACATCTTATGTAACAATTTCTTTATTCCCTTATTTCCTCCTCTGTGGATAATTAAAATGTTGATGATTAAATAATTAAGCTATATCCTACCAAACCAACTTCTCTTCATGCACTTATTTGTACGAGGCAATTAGGTGAGAATATTTTTAAAATCCTTATACTTCTGGTTACACCCGCAATGATCAGAAATATGGATAACAGTACCACACAAGAAGACAAGTTATATGACCCGTCAAAAACTCGTTGTGACAGTTAAGGTTTTTGTTTTACATTTTTCACCCAGCATCGGCTCCAATTTACATTGTGATTTTATGTATTGAAATTTCTCATAGAATCACGGTCCCATGGGTATGTGCAAAACTCCAATGGCCTAATACGGTGTAAAGGGTAATCAAATAATTAAAAATAAATCAGATTACCAGCACAATTAGCAGGAATACCGGAGCATCCGATGAACGGTTTTTTCTTCTTCTTAATTTTATTCTTCTTAAATTTCTTCTTCCTTTTCACTAATAAGTACGTTTGCGCTTCGCAATCAGATTTGATGTACCATGGGAAACCTCAGTTTTTACTTAATTGAAACATTAATTCTTATCTACTCGGATCTTCGTTATTTAAAAAATCATGACATGAAACAGTCACTAAATTCAGCTCCCGCCTTAGAAATTTTTAAGGAGACACTTTCTAAACTAGAATAGTAACTACTCTAGGAAACTATTCCCGTGCAGAGTTTATCTGGACGGAAGAGAAACTGCAGACCGAGAGAGCCAAAATATGCCAGTGTTCGCAAATCCGCTTCAAAACCAGAGCTAGCAAGCAGGATAGAAGTACTGAAATATGTAGGCGATGTTTTTTGTTAGAAACCTGAAATGATGAGGAAAAAGCAGGAGAAGTAGTTTATTACGTAGCTGACGTCATCAGCGGAGTATTGATTTCGATTGGGTTGTCTGTCCGTCTGTGTGTCTGTCTGTCCAGATGATAACTTTCGAAAGAGGT
>JAHZMX010003537.1:0-10805 GCA_027743895.1 Seira musarum
GTAAAATTGAAGCATTTAACCTTTTCTCTCTCAAGGGCATGTCAATAAAGTCTACATGAGCATGCGTGGAATTTTTTATATTAAACTCACAATAAAATTTAACCCTCTCAGAGTTAAATTAAATTCTTATTTTATTTTAAGAACTATTTCAATTTTAAAAATAAGTATTACTTAAATCATCAGAGTAAAGAATTTTTTGCATACATTCCCCTCCCTCTTCATTGCAAATGAATGTAGTATGAAGGCAGTAGAGTAGGTTTGTATTACGAAACTTTGTAAAATGGATCACATTTCTTGACTCGACAAAGTCAACCAACCCAAACAATTTACTTCAGCGGGTAGAAGACACGAACAGCAATAAAAAATTTCGGTTTTTGACTGAAAGCTTATAAAACTGTCTTCCCCAACTCTGCCATTCAAGTGAGCTCGGTACCAGACGAGATTCCATAATACAATACTAACAGCTCAAGCAAGTATATTATATTCTTTTTTATACGACTTTTTTATATGGCCAAAAATTCCAAGAAATTCACGGGAGTGCCGACGAAAGTCACAAGTAAAATTGAGAAATGAAGGAACCTTTTTCAGTGCCTTGGAAGAACATTAAAAAATCATGAAGCAAGCATATCAAGTAAAGCCTGAAAAAATAGGAGGGAACACTAAATTTTTCCATGACTTGTCCCACATAAAAAAATAATGAATACACTGTACCACTACAGATCTGCATCATAATACAATCATTTCTCAATCACTCCACTATATACGTACCAAACGAAAAAAGGGACCCCCACGCGAAAAAACAACAAAAAAATTTGATATTATCCAACAAAATCTGTTAATATGGGAAGACTCTTAGGCGAGAGGAAGACTTCAGAGAATGTGTTTGTAGTCATTTATTCGATCAAAAAGGACCTTTCTTCATAAAGTTTCGGTAGAACTTAGAACCTTTTTTTAAAAGAAAATTTCTCGCTGTGAATCTCTGCAGATTACATTACATTCAATTTCAGTGGTGGGATCCAGACCGAAGGGTCACTCTCAAATCCCTGAAATCTAACAGCTATCACCGTATGTGGCCATTACTTACTGCTTCTTTTTAAAAGGTCCTTAATCTGAAGGAGTCAGAAATCCCCAGTTGTTATATTGCCACCATTGCATTGCATCGCAACACATCACATCATCACGATCACGTCAGTAGCAAAAGGCTCAAGGGAATCCTGTGTCCATCCATATCTATCCTCCGTCCACATTAAGGCATCCTTAATTCTTTTCTTTTTCCCTCTCTTCACTATAACGCACATTAAAATACCTTTTTGTCGTGTGAGGCTTTATATGCATGTACTTGTAACAGTAATAACAACAGAAGAAAACATGACTTTTTACAATTTATAAGTGGCTTTGTGTGTACGCCTACACACATAAAAAATGTTGAAAACAGGAGTCTCAAATGAACGAAGGAAAGTGTCAAGAGAGACATCTGATCAATGTTTAGTAGGAGCTCTCGCTACATGGAATCTGAACCGGAAATCGTTATTTGGGCAATATGGTCTTTATTGCAGAAGAAAAGGATCCTTGTAAGATGATCTTATACGCTATTTTGCCTTTTTGATTCTTCAATCCTTACCAAAGAGAAGCATTAGCATTGGCATTGATCGTTTTTAGTTAATTCCAAAATCCAAACTTGCCCTTGACTCACTCGCCTGTTCAATCTTTATTAGTTTTTTTTCGGTTGTGATTCTGCTGCCGATGTGATCCTTTTTTTCTCAATCCCACACTGTCCCATATTTCTTTGGTATTGAAGCGCATTCATCATTTGGACACATGTGTGTGTGCTCCCGTGTAAATGTATTTTAAATTGGGAATGTGAATCGTTAGATTTCTGGCGTCCTTTTGATTTCCCAAATGAGGGTAAAAACAAAAAAAGTAATATGTCTAGGTTTTGTTACATTCATTGGAAAAATAAATTACAGGATATTGGAAAAAAATCAAAAAGAAAATCTTATTTTCTTGATAAAGGTCAAATATTCTGTTTGAAAGCATTAACTCTGTATTTCATCTTCATCTGGAAAAAAAGTTCCTGATCTTTCAACAGCAAAAACAAAAAATGTAAGCAAACACTCATGAGATCAAGTGCAAGGGATAATGTATTTAGCTTTTAAAAAAGTTAAGAAAAGATCTTGTTTTAGAATGCAACGCATGATGCATAGACGCGCTGATGATGATAATGATGACACCCAAGCAATAAGCACGCTTTTCATCTTCATGCAAAAATTGTTAGCTTTGGCAAAGACATTCCCACAAAAAAATGTGCTTTTATCCAGAGACACAGCTTTTTTTGCTGCATGCTAAACATGGGAATAATGATACGGTAGGTCGTTCTACTCAACCTGTCCTAACTCAATAGTTTTAAAAAAGTCATCCTTGTGCTTTGCACGGAAACCTAACAAAAAATGGATTTTAGGATGGCAAAACAACCAGAAACGAACTTNTTTGGCAAAGACATTCCCACAAAAAAATGTGCTTTTATCCAGAGACACAGCTTTTTTTGCTGCATGCTAAACATGGGAATAATGATACGGTAGGTCGTTCTACTCAACCTGTCCTAACTCAATAGTTTTAAAAGTCATCCTTGTGCTTTGCACGGAAACCTAACAAAAAATGGATTTTAGGATGGCAAAACAACCAGAAACGAACTTTTTTTTGGCAGTTTTACAAAAATGCATTCTAGTCACAACACAAGGTAAAAAAAAACTTCCATGCGTATATAGTGAATGTTACAACGAAGATAATTTGAAACCTTCTCCGAACATTCAAAACGGGTAAACATATGCAAACAAAAATTATGGCGACTGCGTAAATCAACCAAAAATTAGGTGAACGAGCTAGACAAAATGGCAAATTGGAAATAAATTCTTTTGGGGCTAAATGGACCCAATTGGTTGTTCAGCCCAAAAAAATACTATTATTACCTTGACCAGATAACAAAGTATAAATTAACTTGCTTCAACCAATCTTTAAGAAGGAGGTGGAAGTTTTTATCTAGTTCAATTCAGTGGACCTTTTTCACCTACAAATTATCCAGCGTATCAGAAATTGAGCAAGTGATACCAGTGGCGTGGCCCAGGCTTGTGGCCAACAATTAACTGGGCGTACCATTTGATCAAAAAGGGAAAAGGGGATCCGATACAATAAAAAAAGATCATAGGAAGAAAATCGGAAATCTTAATACAGATTTGACTTTACATTTAACAAAAGCATTTTCCAGAACAAAATAAGTTCACTCGCGACCTAAAAAGCCAAAAACTCATGTTTAGAACTCTTAGCTACATTTTCAATTCGACGCATGTGCTGGTTACAACATAATCAGGAAAACATAAGTAGAACCAGAACCATGATCCAGAAGCTCAGGAGGGGGAATAGTTTTTGTTAGTCTTGCTCTGTTTCCTATGCGCATACTTCTAAGAAATTGTAAAGGAACTAGTGAGACAAAAGCCTATTATATAGCCGCAGCACGCGCCTGAGAAAAGGAACTGCCCTCTGAATTGATCCATGAACCATTCGTACGTTGATATAAAAAACCGAAGAGAATTTCAAGAAAACTAAAATGAGGTCTATCTAACTTTTGAGAAGAAACAGTTCAAGTTTTTCGATTCTCAATAGTTGAACGAGAGAATATTTGAATTTGAAATGGATTGAGATTTGAGATGATAAATGTGGCTACTTCTTTAAATTACGCTGTCCAGCATAAATAAAATGGTATTGTAAAAATAATAAAAATTTACTTTCTACTGCAGTAGCTCATGCATACTAATTACCCTAGTAGAGCAGCAATATGTAATCAGATAATCCTAGTTAAGAATCAATGATAGCTACATGGTCCGTTGGTCACACTAATGTATTAAGGGAAACTGGTTGTTTTAAAAAACTGGAAGGTTGGCTGGACACCCACGACGGTTAGCGATGAAAAGTGAAGTAGTTCTAGTCATATCATGCATTTTTATTCATCTGAATAAACTGACCACTTCAGCTTTCAAGCAGGTTTTCATGCTGAACTAATGTTCCTGGCTTTCACAGCAGCAATGAAATTACACATTTTCTTCTGATGAAATGAAGGTGTGACTAAAGAAAATTGTCGTACCGATTACTTAATCAAACTCTGAGTGGGGTTATCATTGCATGGGGAAGTATCACAGAGCAGGTGAGGAAAACAAAAGAACCCCCTTGAACTCCACGCGTCGTTTTGACACATCTTTTGAATCTATTTTGTTCATCATGAAAGAGTAAATTTTTTTGTTCACTTGCGCGTACTTTTTCCTTTGTTCGAAGCATTTTTCTAGTAGTCACTTGCAAGAAGGGGTAGAACAAACAATGAACATGTGTATTTCAAGATGTATAGAGATGATGGGATAAAAAAGTTAAGAAGGTACTAAGATTTAGGGACGTTACTTAAAACACACCTGTCTCTTGTATCATCTTGTTAGAACAAATACAATACAAATTTTGTAGATAGGAACGCTGTTTTAGGCAATTATATTTCAAAAGTAAATAGGGTTTATTTCCAGCCGGTATCGAATGCTTTGAATTCGATCCGATTCACAAGTCAAACCGTTCCATCTTTTGAAAGGTTAAATGCGTTCAGTCAATCAAAGACGGAACCCTAGATAATCTTTCCTCCAAAGAAGCACAAATGAATAAATGGAACTACTAATTTTAGCCTGGAGATTGAAAAAACGGGACAGTAAAAATAAAAATACTCGCACAAACGTTCCTTGCTTGCGCATCTCAAGCTCTATTCCATCATCATCATTTTACCTTAAAAGAAAAGACTGAAGGTAGGTGTATGCACAAATGTAGGTATGTATGTCTTTGCGGATGTGATGTGATGAGAGTGAAATGGAAAATAAGACGCACGCGGTCGTCTCTTCGTTTTGAATAACTCTGAAGAAAAAAAGGAAATGTGTGTAAAAGACAACCCAACCATGCATATCCACGCAAGTTGAACGCAATTCCAATTCAAACAAAAACGATCTAGCCTTCCCCCTTCTCCCACACCAAAGCTTCAAATCTCATTTATCCGAAAGCAATGAAAAAGTTATAAATAAAAATAGAATTGAAGAGAGAAGGGAGACCCTTCTTAAGATTTAAATGAAGAAAAAGATTGCAAGGAAGGGGAAATATCTATATTTCTTGTTCCAGGTCCGATATTTGATTCTTGTCTGATCTCCACAAAAACATCTTGGCCTGGTCTGGGTGCTTCATATGGATTTTTTGGTATCACTATCCTTGGCTTGATTGAAGAACATTAGAGATTCTGCTCTTACCATTAATTTTAAAACATTACATCCTTGAGAATACCCTTTTCCTTTCAAATAATAATTCACTTCACATTCACTTTCTGCTTGTCCCATCCCCATCAAGTAAAACTATTTCGATTTTAAAGCGAACCAAATTGCTTGAATAATAAAGCCGCTGATATTAATGATCACAAAAATTTACGGGAGGCTAAAGCAAATGAAATTCTATTAATAAAAGTTTGACTTTATGTAATGTTCAGCGCATTGAGTAACATGTAACATATTCCGACGAATGTGGAGGTATTTAATGGCTTCAGTCTTATCCCTCCTCAAATAATAAATAGCGAATTCTCTGATCATCTTAATGCGCGAGCAGCTGCGCAGATGTTCCTTCAGAATATGTAGACCTTTAATGGAATTGATGATTAGGCTATCTCGAAATTTTTGGTACTTGGTCGACCATTTTAGAATTTTTAATGCATTTTCAGCACATGTTCGATGAATTTAATTTACAAATGATTATTATGCAAAATTACCAAAGCTCTTAAAGAAAACAAAAAAGATTGTTAATTGTAATAAATAATTGTTTTTGTAAATCAAAAACAGCTTTCGGGTGAATCGGGCGTTGGACCCAAACTAATCAAGGTGTGTCTAAAAATCAAAACAACTTTTTTCCCATGCCTCTATTAAAATTTCCAAATTCAGTTTTCCGAATATGCATACAAAAAGCTGTCTTCATGTCAAGTCATTAATGATTTATAGATTAGATAAAAATCAAGAATCAACTCAGTCAGGTTTGTTCTCCTCTCTTCTCATAGAAAATCCAATGTTGAAGCCAAAATTTCTTCCTGTACAACCACAACCCAACATTTTCATCTCCTTCCCTCCCTAGTGATGCAAAACCCTAGATTACACCTAAATTAAGCATAAATTTTTTTTGCAGGATAAATTCACTACTCCAAACAATTTTCAAATGTGACAGTAGTATTTTATCCGGAGCGTGTATACAAACCCCAGAAAAAATATACACACAATAAATCGCGTCAGATATAAATTACAAGAGCGTAGGAGCATTCTGACTGAGCATTATGAAAGAGATTCGGTTTTTTACAAGACTTTCTTCTACTTATTTTCCAGGTTTTCATGCACCTTTGCGATTAAAGAAAAAACGTTAGCTACTTTTCCAACATCATAACAAAAACATTAGGATTTCTTTCCTGTTCGCCTCCAATCTGGCATCGTATTGCTTTGCGTTATTCTCCCCCACTTATCACTACCACCACCACTACCAATATAATTTTTTTTTCGTACTACTGTACATTTACTCACTCTCCACTCTTTTAAGGAAGGAAGATCGCGTGTCAGGGAAAAATTCGTTAGGTAACTGTTGCTTTTTTTTTGAGATTACACATGCGTTCAATCTTATAGCGTGTATTCAAGGTATACACAAAGGAGCTATTTTTTTTCTTGTGTAATTCTCGGAAATGATCATGATCATGATCGCTGTGATGATAAACTGCATATAAGGATGAAATGAGCGATTTTCCACCATGTTACATAAACTTCTTGGTAGTTTGTAGCCAATGTATTCGTGCGGCTCTGTAATTCACCTTAAATTCTTTTTTCTTTCCTTCCGCATGTTCCTATTTTTCCTTATGAATCATGTCCTTTCTTGAGAGCCATGCCATGATTTCTTTAGGCTGAAATCATGTTGGTCTTGTAAGAATGGTGGTGGTGTGCTATGATTTCGGAGGTAGAAAATCTCACGATTTGTGTTAATTTGAGAAGTGTCAGCGGAAAGCGAAAAAAGTTTCACGTGGGAGATTAATGAGTGATAAATTATTATAAAAAAAGTATCACTTTTTTTCATATCATCATCATCCATTATTACAGTCGGATTTTTCTTGTGTTTGGTTGGATGAACTAATAATTGGATTTATATTTTATATATGCATTGAAAATGCTAATGTGTTTTTAATTCGGAGAAAAATCCTACATGATCACTTTTCAAAGATCCACAAAAAAGGATTGCTCCATCAAAAAAGTGTGTAGTTGCACCACTTCATCATTCCTTTCTTTTGAAGTCGCCATAAATTATAAGAAGTCGATGAAAGATTCGGGCAAAATCATTTCCATAAGTTTTTGAAAAGATTTAGAGCTGTCACAAGATTCAGATTTCATGAGATGTATTGGGAAGCAAAAATGAATAAATTACCTGATTTTAATTACGCGGTTCAGTTATCATCTAATAAAGTATGAAGCAATAATTCATTTTTTAGAACTTGAATGAATCAAATGTATTGGGAAGCAAAAATGAATAAATTACCTGATTTTAATTACGCGGTTCAGTTATCATCTAATAAAGTATGAAGCAATAATTCATTTTTTAGAACTTAAATGAATCAAAACGAAGATGATTTTATTTTCACGGCTTTGACTCCCTCTAAGCTACCAATATTGATTGCGTAACAGTGATCATACCTTCCAAAATATATATTCCTCATTTGAAATTCATTACTTTCACAATTATAATAATCATATAAAAATGAAATAATAAAAAATGGTTTCATTACATTTCATTGCCTTCGCCTACTTAACCATTAACCAAATCATACCACCTGTAATAACTATTCCAGTTCGGATTCATTAAATGAAAATGATAAACGCATCAAGTTTTTTTTCCTTCATATTTTAAAACCACTGCGACTGACTGCAAGAGTGAGAATTTATTCATTTGACTTTCTTGCACCATTAGAGAACGTTAAGTGCTCAAGTCATTATCGCCACAGTCTCACATCACTATATCCAATGTTTTATCATCCTTTTGATTATTTATCTTTTTATCCCGTCCGTCCATTCGTCCAACATATTGGCAACGTTTAATCATAATCATTGTAAAACAGAATGGGATAAAAAAAAACAAGCGACGGTAGTGTAAATGGAGCTAAGGTATTATCATCCAACAGATCTCTTCTGATGTTAGTAATGTTAATGTTGATGATTCTAATCTAGAGAATTTTTTTTTCGAAGCGCAATATTAAATGGAAATGAAGCAGTGTAGAAAAAAAAAGAACATGATTATCGCGAGCGTTTAGCAAGAATAACATTAGAATTTGATGAGAACATGTTGCCCATACTCTGAAGAGTAGTACTGCTCAAAAAAATGAAATGGGAGAGAGAGAGAGAGAAAGGGAGAAAAATTATGACTCTACTAATGAGATTGTCATATAAAATTATTATTGCTTGAGGCACTACACTCTCTCGGATGCATTCAGCGAGTGTGGAGTAGTAGTAGTCGTGAATCTAACATTATCATACATGATCATGAAGGATAATAAGCAACACCAGTTTAATTACAATAACATGAGCCAACCAGATAAATCCCGTCGCATAATCATTTCATACACCAAAAAAGTTAATTCAGACTAGACCCTTTTTGCTCAAGTCAGTGTGAATTGTGAGTGCGTGGACGGAGGAAGATGATGATTATGGAGCTAGTGTGAAAACACCATTTGGTCGAATTTATATCGAAAAAGGTGGCTTTTGTTCAACCGTATCTGATATCTTTATCGAATAAGGGAAGTTAGAAAAAAAACGAGCCACAAACAACTACTTTTTCACATGCGAGTATTAAGTATTAAGCATGCGCTCATTCGACAAACCAAAAAAAAATTATTATAGAATTCGAAGTGGAATGTAGAATTCAATACATACTTATTTTTTATTGAAGCCACAGCAAAAATTAATTAAATCCGAGTCTCTGTCTGATGAAAAAAAAAGTTTTCATCGTCATTAGTACTACAGTACTCGTTTAAAGCTATAGCTGCATAAGTCCAAATATGCTTGGTATGAATTAATCATTAGAGGAGGAATAGAAAGACCCACCCCGTCATTATTAACAAGTGCTTATAATTAATCAAATTCCCAATTACTATCAAAAATGTTCTTTTATCATCGGGAATAATCATAATATCTCATCCCATCATCCTCATCTTTCTGACATGCTATAAAGCCAAAGCGATCAATACCGTTGAGGAATAGGGATGTTATTTTTTCAGAATAATGTTCAAATTATACACGAGACTAGTGATGAGCTCAATAAACTGGTACGAACCAGGACTGTTAAAAAATATTGTTCATGCAATAACAATCAACACACGACGGAGACGACGATATGATGATGATGATGACGATAAAGGTATATGCTCTAAACTCCTTCATATTGCATTTGCTTACGAGTTTCGTTCTTTTGATGATGATGAGATCTCAAACCTGCCTTTCCATTTTTCAATATCACCATCACCAGCAAACGATAATTTAGTTTTAAAAAATGCATTGGAATTCATCCTTTTTTTCTCTTCCCTAATATGNTTTAGTTTTAAAAAATGCATTGGAATTCATCCTTTTTTTCTCTTCCCTAATATGATCTCACCTTAATACTTCCCATTAAACAAAGGCATTCTTTCACAATAACAACAACAACAATATCTTAATGAAAGGTAAAAACAAGGCTGAGGAATGTAAAATAAAATATCGAAAAGCGAGGAGTTCTTGAAAATAAAAAAATGATGTGATGTGATGATGATCATGATTCTTGTATTGTATCTGATAACGAAGCTAAAGCGTTTGCTATAAAAATGCATGTACCTTCCAAAAAATACATGCACCCACATCACATCACATCTTTCGGGATAGTGATATGCTCAAAGGTATTATGAAACGGAGTTTGTTAATCAAACTCAATGACCAATTAAAGTATCTCATAATTTCCAATTATTATCACTAACAGCTGCATTATTTGATAAAATATGATCTCCATATTTATTACAAAAGTGCTTATATTTCCACTACCCTATCACCAGAACCAAATCGGTTTTGAGCAGTGAACATATGTAACCATTAAATATGAAAAGAAATTTTTTTTTATTTCTTTGTGGTCGGTGAACTTGATGACGACAAGTTATCAATAAAAAAGAAAGAAAAGTAATCTTCTTTTACTTGGCAGAGCAAACAAGCCTTGTCTGTGCTTATAGTAATCATAATAATGATGCGCAATATGCAAGAAAAACATCATCATGTTTTATCAAGAAAAAAACTTTATTATGACAGGCGGACGAGCCTCCAAGGCAAAGACTTTAGCCAATAAAGATTGTCCACTGGCATTTATTTATTCCTTTTTTCTCAAATCATCGTCACTACCACACCAACACCACCACCGAATGAGTGTCTGCTGTGATGAAAAAACAAGCTTTTCATCACCACCACCATACCAGTCCACTCTATACATTTTTTTCCAATTTATCGATTCGATGATGATAAGAATATTTCTTATATGTGCTCATGTATCAAGAAAAGTGTTACTTTGTATTAAAAAACTTAGTATCTCTCTCGTCTCGAAGACAGAAGCTATCGAATCGATCCGCCTTCTTGATTCCCTCACGCCCATACGCTGGCCAACCTCCTCGTGTACGCTCTCCAATCCTTCCTGTCATCTCTGTCTGACTACCACTTCTT
>JAHZMX010003538.1:0-13815 GCA_027743895.1 Seira musarum
CAAAAACAGAGACAAGCACGAACTACTTTTACTTGATTTCAATGCGTACATAAAATCTTTCTAGGATAAAAATCTGATTCCGTTCCGTCTTCGTCTCTCTTCTTTCCAAAGAAGGAATTTTGGAACGTATTGGACACAAGATACACATAGCTTTTAATACATACGAATGAGAACTGAGGAAAAGGAGTGCAAGAATTTATCTCGTGTATAGCACAAAACGTAATTTAGCTATCCCTAAAAATTCCCTCTTTTCTAGTGAAATAAGTACTAGTGAAGTTGGGGAAAATCTCACTTTTCTTGAGAGCCGACACAAACCTGCATTTCATTTAAAGCAATGAGTTCGTTCAAAAGATGTGAGGGAAGTTTCTCCATGAATAGGGTGAGAAAAGGAGAAGAAGAGCATAACTCGTGCACAAGGTATTCAAGAGAAAGTTTATGTCGTAGCTAGATCGTCGTTGCTGTAAAAAGAAGTGGGGAAAACTAGCAGTGCTTCCACTAACTTGAACGAAGTAAAAAATCTTGAATCTAAAGAAGAAGCTTTGCTCATAAGAAAAAGTAAGGCTGTAAAGAGGAGCACAGTCCGGGAGTCGACTTTATCGAGGGGTAGGGCCAGGAATGCAATGTATCGATTTGACTCTTGGGACATAAGAACGCACGCGAATCCGAAATGAAAATCCGGATCCTCCAGTATGCCTTACTAGAGTCTGTACTCGAAAAACATGTCTAACGTTTCTCTTCTCTTACTCCCACATTTGAGCGCTTCAGTTATGCTGGCTTGTTTCCACCAGAAAAAGAGACCGTCCACCAAATACAAAACTGGTGTGTTCTAGATGCTGCATGGCTTGGGAACAGCTTTCTTTCTCCCCCCATGCATGCTTCTATTGCATCTCAAGCTTTACTACTTTTTTTCCCTCTTTTCTGCCTCAAAAAGTGGTACGGACGACGGTGGTGGTGGTAAAATATTTTTTCCTTATGAATCTTTGCAGGATTTCTTTCTCCACCAAAGTGCTAGAGCATTTACTGTAGCCCGCTCTAGTTTTTTTTTTCTTCCTTTTTTCTTCAATGATGATGGTCATGATGATGATGATGAGCACACTGCTGCTAAAGCTAGCTCAACATTGCGTCTCAAAATGTGCCTACATTTAATATGTATACTTTACTGCAGTTCACTATAAAAATTTAACAAGAGACGTGAATTAAACGTAATAATATATTTTATACAACTTTCCAGCTATATAATATATTCCTCTCGATTCTCGCTATCTGATTTCAACCCGTTTTTACTTCACTTGTGTGTTGGGGTAGATGATGATGCTCCTGAACCCACTGTGACTAGGTATATACATATTAGTTTTCCACTCTCTAAGATAATCATCACATCACGGCTTGTTGTGCCTAAAGTTATTCCATTTGAGGAATGTTGTGCCACCACACATAGCCCGAAAAAAAATCCTTTCTTTTTTCAGCATAATTTCACTGTAGCGTTATATAAGTTCTTTCCTGAACGTTTTCTTTTCCTGTTTGCTGACTCTAACTCATATAGCTATAGCTACCCCTTTGGCACATTTTTGTACTCAGCTCCAGCTCAGCTCAAGTGTAGTCTATCAGATTCCCCATCTTATTCCGCAGCAACAACAAAAAGAAGCTCTATATGCACTCCGTAAGAACACGTTAAAAATATTCCTTATAATCTTCCAACTTTCCCACGTTTCCCTTCCAAAGTCTTTGTACACCCTAAAGTTTAAAGAGAAATGAGAAATCTATTGTCATATTCTATGGGACGGAGTAAGAAAAGAGTGGAACGTCACAGTAGTAACATGAAGAACATGAACAACTAACGCAATGCAAGTTCTTTGGAGGGATACACGACACTCAGCTATTCATATTCATGAGGAGTAGAATAGAAGGAAAGCTGAGTTTTGTGCTAACTTCAAAATTTTACTATCATGCATCTTCACAGTATTGCATTTTGGTGTTATTGTATTCGAGGAATACGAAATGGGTATAGCTTTATTATTTGAGCAAGTATGAAATAGAAAAAGTACATCTCGTTCCTGTTCCAAGAGAGAAAACTTTTTAGGATCTTGGGGATAAAGGCATTTCCTGTAGCAGCTTTTTATTGCTTCATAACTACGTGTAAGCTAAGCCAATGTGTGTTGATGTTTTGCCATGTTTACTTCAGATGCAATCGTTTGGTTGTGTGCACTTTATTCTCTTCAATTTCTTTCTTCACTACCTTTTTCGTAACTATTCTTTGTTTGCTCTTTACACTTCTACTTATCAGTACAATAAAATTGGGGTTCCTTCTATTGTAGCATGCACTGCTATCAGATGAAAAATAATGACAAAGAAAGTGTCAACGTCTTCAAAAGCTCCGTTTGAAAGGTGAGCCAATGTAGTAGGTAGTACGAGCACGATTACAGTGAGAACAGCCAGAGGGATCAAATATCCACTTGTCTCTTCTTGTCTGTATTTTATTAGATGTTGACAATAATACGAGGAAAATAAATTTTTTTTAAACTCTGACAAATGTAAGGAAGGTGAATAGGGAAATCAGAGAATTGTAGGGGTATATACTACTTTCACGTTGCGTCAGCCAAGATTCCAAATACAAGAGATAAATTGTACCGCTTGATACTTTCTTGAGCGAGGCAAAGCAAGAGTGGATGAAAGTAGGGGATCGATGTCATGCATTTGATTGAAAGGCTTAGGCTAATGGGGTTCTGTTCTTGGCTGGAAGAATGGTGAGGCTCATATCTATACATTCATTTACTACACTCCTTTCTCATTGCCTCCGATCAATGCGGGATTCCCGAAGTCGTCCCTAGTTGTTTTTGACACATTTACAATCGAGGATTTTTAGGAGGTCGTCCAAAATACAGTTTCTAGATTATTTCTTTATGCTGATTTCTAAGCTAAAACTCAAGAAAGGATGCATTACCGCAATAATCAATCCAATCTTATAAGTATGAATAGAGCTCTTTTAAATTGTACTTAGAATTGACATTTTCAGAATTCAGTCTCATCCACTAAATCCAGACCAAAGTTTTGTCGCATTCAGCTTGAATTAGGTGCAGAAACGATATTTCCAATGTGAAGTTAGTCAAACGGCCCGAAAAGGTTCTTGAGTTAATAGAAATACTTTTACTTGTGTGTGAGACCTACTTCCATACAATTTGGAAAGGGTTAAGACAATTGAGGAAACTGAGAGCAACCATCCGTCGGGGATTATTAGAAAAGGTTACATTAGAATAATTGTGGCAGAGGACGGCATAGGGGGAGAGAATGAAAACATGAAATTGAGCGATGACAGGATGTTTACTTTTCGGGCTTTTGACAACCATCGCCCAGCGAACTAAACTTAGGATAAAACTATTTGCGTAGTATGCGGATGTGGTTTTACGGTGATAGTTTTCCATATAAATATAGTAATGTCTTATTAGCCTTCTCATTTGGGATCTCCTCATTAGTTCTTATTTGTTGTCATTGTTAGTTGTTAGACTGCTACTTTGTCGCAGTTCTCGGTCTTACCTCTTTCTCTGGAAGTTCCAAAGAGATCCATCCAAGAAAGGAGCTCCGTCTACAAAAAAAAAAGAAAAAAAAACTTTCGTTAGATGATAGTAGCAGGAGAAAAGCTTAGGTAATACTATTTGAATGAATGAATGAATGAATGCATATGTGACACGAGGCATATGTTAAGAATTAGCCACTAAATCAACTTATTTGTCTCAAAGTACAACAACAGCTGCTGCTCCCATTCTTTTATTAATTACTGAGCTCGCATTTGAACGTAATTAAACACTAGCTTGACTGAAAAAAGAGGCAAAAACGTGAATGGTGAAAGGAGCGTACAAGAAATGCAGCAAAAATGTAATCATTTACGCACCAGTTACTGCTTAACGAGCATGATAAATAGTGTGAAACCCATACAAAAGTAAATGAATTATAGATGAAACATGACAGCCGTACATTGCAACATGTATTTTCATATGACAGAAAGAGAAAGCGTGTGTATTATTAACGACATATATATGACATATAACTAGGACTAAACATGAAAATTACATCGCAGTATCTAGTAGGTATTTATAATTGAAGATGGGTTTTTTATGTGTGCCTTTTTGCGAAATAAGCATATGGGAAAAAGAAGCGTTCCGTACATTGGTGTCGTAACACTAAAGATGCCGTAATTTGATTACATTCTTCCATGGTACAATTTATTTAATCTCTTTAATGACATTCCTTCGGCCAAGCAAAGGCACACATTGGCTTAGCAAACAGAAATACAAAGAAAATAGAGCGTTGTTTACTTATTCAAGAGCTTTTTGAGTTATTAGATTAGGCAAGAAAATGATATATGCCAGAGCGGCAAAATAAAGTACATCAGATTTTGAATATATGTAGTGATATCAAGTACATGTATGTAACACTATTTCATGCGGTGGATGAAGAAAGCCTCCTACGTCAGAAACAGTAGTAAGAAGAAAATAAAAAAAAAATCAGAGACAGATAAGAAATGGGAGTGACTTATATTGCAAGTAGTTGGCAGTGACATGAACTTCCAGCACTCATTGGTAAAGTGAGAGTAATTGCATTAATCACACCGTCTGTCACGTGGAAGTTAATCTCTTTGGACATTTTTTTCTAATTCATTGCAATGTATTCTTCTTACAATGGTTCAAATATACTTCTTCAATCAAGCAAATAATGGCAGTGTTTTTAATGTATACATTAATGTATACATTAATATTTTCCTCTTAGTGCCAGCTTTTGAATTTGTAAACGGATCAAATATTTATGACAAGGAAAATACACACTTCGTCTAAAATTCCAATAAAATCGAATTTCAAGATGGATAATAATAAAGACTAAATCTCCAAAAATAATGGGTTGGATGAAAACGCAAAACACTTAATGCTCCGAAAGTGTTTCGTGTTTTGACACGGCGTAGTACGTACCGTCCTACTAGAGAACAAACAAATATTCCAAAGGAGAACCACAAGTCAGTACCTACCACATGACGTAAGCACTAGAAGCCGACGGACTTGAAAATATTCGTGCCTACTTATCATGAGAATGTTCAAGTCAATTCACAGACCCCAACAAAATGCCAACGAAATCCGAACAAGCAAATAAATAATGCATCGCGATTTTTTTTACAACCATATGGCTCAATTTTAATGGGGGTATGGAATCTCTTCAACCCAAGAAACTTATATAAAAGTAAATGTTTAAGTACAACCAAATGAATCTACATATACTAATGTTGGGGAAAAAAGTCTCCAAGTGGGGTATTAAGTATTTCCAAACATTAAAGTTAACTGGGTTATTCAGTCGCACGATAATGTTATAAATAAAATAAAGGCACTGTCGGTAAGGAAAGAAATGAAAGGTTTTTGCATAAAGTCAATCCAACTAGAGAAAGGAGAAACTTTCTGCTCGTCTCTATCGCGGCTATGGGTAATATCCACAGATTTCATGGATTTCTCGTCGCAATTTTATTTCAAGCAGTTGCAAAAACGTAAGTAGTAAATTATTCATTTGCATGAAGATGGTTCATCGGAGAGAAACTCAAAGGGATAATGCACCTGAGACTAGGTAATATAATATAGCCGATTTCANAGTATTTCCAAACATTAAAGTTAACTGGGTTATTCAGTCGCACGATAATGTTATAAATAAAATAAAGGCACTGTCGGTAAGGAAAGAAATGAAAGGTTTTTGCATAAAGTCAATCCAACTAGAGAAAGGAGAAACTTTCTGCTCGTCTCTATCGCGGCTATGGGTAATATCCACAGATTTCATGGATTTCTCGTCGCAATTTTATTTCAAGCAGTTGCAAAAACGTAAGTAGTAAATTATTCATTTGCATGAAGATGGTTCATCGGAGAGAAACTCAAAGGGATATTGCACCTGGGACTAGGTAATATAATATAGCCGATTTCAAATGGGTATGCAATAAAAGGCGTATATTTACCTGTAGCTTTGATTGTAATTGAAAACAGATAAAAACTTTGAAACATTTGATCGATATCATGGATAAACTTGAAAGATTGCATTAGTTTTCAAATTAAAACAAAATGGTCGNATATATTTACCTGTAGCTTTGATTGTAATTGAAAACAGATAAAAACTTTGAAACATTTGATCGATATCATGGATAAACTTGCAAGATTGCATTAGTTTTCAAATTAAAACAAAATGGTCGAAAGAACTTAAAATTATATGGTTTTCATTCATAATCCATCATCAATTTAAGCAAAATGAATCATTACACTTATATACATAAAGTGAGGACAAAAGTTTTCATGACTGCTTCAAATCGACAAAAATTATAAACATGTCTTTGGAAACTTTAGATTTGACTTACGTTCGTTACACTGAGCAGCTAGAATGACTTAGGAAATTCCATTGCAGGATGTTTTCATTAAAATTCCATATCTGTTTTCACAACACTGCACACTTAGATATTTCGTATACTCTTGCAGGCACGTCAAACCAAAAACCTCTTTTTGAGAGGAAAAAAGTCAGATGAAAGCAAAAGTAAACAAGTCAGCTTGTAAAAAAAAGCCAGTAAAATATTTGTATTTTAGAGCACATTTATCCGAAGAAAGCCGTATAAGATATATGTACGTACGTACTCGGAGTGACTGACTGGTTGACTGACTTGCTCTTTCGTGAAGTGAAGGATACGAACGTGAAGGTGCACGAAACTTTTTTTGTTGATGTCGATCAAGAACAGTTTTTACGTGGTGATGGTGAAATATACCTATCTTTTGTACATATTTTTACAATCAAGACTGTGGGGAATAAGATAGCAGCGCGATAGCAGTTGAGTGCGGTAATAGTAATAGTAGTAGTAGTAGTCGTAGTGTTTAATAAAAATGTAATTTTATCGTTTTGATTACTGCCATATTATGAGCACCAAAAAGAAACAAGTTGTTCTTTCTCCCGTTTCTTAGAAAGTCATGTAATAAAATAGAACCAACGTGGGAAACATAATAAATAAAATAAATGATAAAGTATAAATGAAGGACTACCACACAATTCAGCAGTAATAAGTATATTAATAATTTCTCTGATAATTACGCATAAAATATCATAATGCTTAAATCTCTACCAAGAAAAATATAGTTTATCATTATAATATTTGTTGATCAAAAACAGCAGTTAAGTAAATGTCAAATATTAATCGAGAAACCAATATTCACCAGAAAACCTCAGCAATTTTTTTTGTTCAGATTCTACTGGAAGCACAGATTATCTATTTGAAGAGTTTTTTTTTTCTTGAGTAGGGGAACCTATGGTGAAACGTGCCCCCCGATACATACACTTCACTCTAAAAAGACGGAGCACTAGACGCACAGCTTTTTACAAATGAAAATTATGTAGAGGGAAAGAAGTGATGCCAGCGCTAATAGCAATAAGTGAGGTGGTACCGATCCACTGGAAAGCAAGCGTGCGAGCAGAAAGAGCGAGACAAGAATTTTGTTCCTTTCTCCTATTCTATAGCTCCATTTGCTTTCCCCTTTTCCTAGACCAATATTACACTCGAGTCGACTCTGGGCTGCATACGAAGAAGAGCCCGCGGACTATGAAGCTAGGAACGTTATAGATTTTTTTTTCCTGTTGAAAGCATGATATAAGGAGAGCAGATGCGAATAACGAGTAACGAGCCAGGCCGAACTTGAAGAATGGTCCTTTTGCTCAAGTTGTTGATGAGTTTGGTAGAGTGGAAAGTTTTTAGTGTTGAGGGTAGATGCATGGTCAGACTTATGCAATACTACAAGGAGATACTACACGTACGAATAGTCCAGCTCCACTTTTACCGTAATATTTTTAAAAGAAATATTATAAGCTTGCAGCATGCAACTCAAGCCAAGCCAACAAAACAGTATGTATCCATTCAAAATCACTAACCGACCGACCATCACCATAGCCAAAGAGAACTTTTTTTTTGTTCTAGTTCCGCAATGTATCAGGTACAAAGTTACATATAAGCTTTAAACTTTCTAAATGTAAATGTATCTACTTTACAACGGAGTGAAGCATAAACAAAACGGGCGCCATGTTCAAGGCTGTCTTGTACTTGTTTTATGTCTATAACAAGCTAAGGCATAAGACAGAAGAATTTTCTTGAAAGAGAGCATGAGAAAAGCTTCTCCGGACCTCAGATGCAATACGTAATAGCAGTAGCAATGTACCTCTCCATTTTGCTTTCTCCAATCTGCAAACTGATTTTTGTTGTTTTATTGCCTTACAATATACTATAACATCATGTTAGATTCGCAAAAAAACCATTGGTGTAAGTAACTCAGCCCCCAGTTTTACGTTCTTACAGTACTTTTGAATTCTGATTAACGGGATCTTACTAAATACTTATTTTTCTACTTACGCTGCTTCAAATAACAAACTGATTGCAAAATTAGCAACGCTTAACTTCACAAGAGCAACAAAAAAGTAAAAAGCACATTCCAAACTTTTGTTTGAAAATAAAAAAGCAAAATTGTTTTAAATCAGCGACAGAGTATATACACTAGAAAAGGTACAAGAGTACGATGCACAGCATAGTTTTAGCTCGTGTTTAAACTTTTCTCTAGTTAAAATAGGGATTCTAGATAAATCTGTTAAAAGAACAGAATGTGGCTTGTAAAAATCTAGTAGCTGCACACACGAGCATGCACATTAACTTTTCATACATTTTTGTTGTTTTTTTTTCTTGTGATAGTAAACATTAGAGGGGAAGAGAAAAGTAAGTAAAGATAAAGAGAAAAATTCCAGGTCTTTTAAAGGGGAAAGAGAGAAAAAAAAATAGTAAAGCGAGACGGACATTCAGTCAGATTTTCCCCCAGCTAGTCACTTAAACTTAATGCTTCTGCTGAAATAAAGATTATATGATACTTGCAACGATTTATGTTGATGTGTTGAGCAATGCATGTGGGGAAAATCGGGGCTCATTTCTGTTTAAAAAGAAGAAAGCGGAAGGAACATGAACAGTGTGTATAGAGTGAAAATGCTAGGCACATTTCCCAAAACTCTATGTATTCGTATTCCATTTCAGAAAGAAAACCTGAAACTAGAGTGCATGCACAGCATGCTTATATTCTGAAGGAGTTGTGGACCGACATCCGGACAGCCAGTTAGTAACAATGGCAGTAGTCGTGCTTAGACTATCTCTTTATCTTATTGTAGACCAGATACTACACAACGTCTCAAGTTTTAGCAGCGTGGGACTCAAAATGTTTAAAACATGACCATTATGCTCAAAATATTTTTTAAAACAAAAAAGGGATTAATATGCCACTGTCAATATTAATGAACAAAAAATTATTTCTAAAATAAGTAAAAAGGAAAATGTCGTTCTTGATTTGAGCCGTAGTATTGATTTCATCCTATATTGGAATGTCACTAGAAAGCGCATCCACAACCATCCAAATGCAATATTTTCATTGCAAAGTTTACCACTAACGTATAGCCTTATTTATAGGGCATAATGTAAGACGTTGTGATGAAAAGGAGTAAAACAGTAACGAAAAATAGATTTTTAACTTGAAATATGATTTAAATAATCTGACTTCCTAAATAAGCTTGTGCTTTGACAAAATGTTTAAAACATGACCATTATGCTCAAAATATTTTTTAAAACAAAAAAGGGATTAATATGCCACTGTCAATATTAATGAACAAAACATTATTTCCAAGAATAAGTAAACAGGAAAATGTCGTTCTTGATTTGAGCCGGAGTATTGATTTCATCCTATATTGGAATGTCACTAGAAAGCGCATCCAAATGCAATATTTTCATTGCAAAGTTTACCACTAACGTATAGCCTTATTTATACGGCATAATGTAAGACGTTGTGATGAAAAGAGTAAAACAGTAGCGAAAAATAGATCTTTAACTTGAAATATGATTTAAATAATCTGACTGCCTAAATAAGCTTGTGCTTGGTGTACAGTAATAAACTTACTCAAAAAACGTGCATATAGGATATGTTCCCCATTTTCTATATTGTATTTCTTCATTTCTCCAGCACCACCCAACCCTAGGCTTTTGTCGTTGGCATCTCCATCTCGCCCTCATTCTACGTAAACTTTCATATTTCTTCAAAATAGGAATCAAGGATACCCCTTTCACCTTTTTTTCACCACCCCCCTTTTTTATTTTTTCTCTGCTGGGCGCAAATAAAAATACAAAAACATTGTGGTAAAAAATCTGTGAACCCAATCAATACCATACCACTAACCTTTCATAAGTAAAAATTACAACATTTATGTATTCATATGCATTAGCATTTTCTAATCACATCATAGTCTGTTATGATAACAGTTTTCTACATGTATTAGGATCATACGAAAACTTTCATTGTGGAAAGTTTTGGGTTCTTTTGCATAACCTCTTCATTTTGAGGAGTATTTCAAATTGGTCATGCTCACCCCCACACATCACACATCGGGTAAGTGAAAGGATGTCCAAACCCAAATGCCACCACATTGAAAAGTAGCCATTAGCACACGTCCTTGACGACGCGTAGCACGGCCTCTGTACTGCAAATGCCCGGGAGACTCCTTTCATAGTAAATAGGCAAGAGTCAAGACAGGGGAAAGGAAGAATAAAAAAAGCTGTACCATTATTATTGCTACACATCTAGTTTTTCCAAAAGCGGGGTCGCTCCTACATCTGCATCATGATGATGGTTATGTGATCATCATCAAATCCTTGAGCCGCAGCAAGAAAGCAACGCAACGATACCGATCCTATCCCATTTTCTCCTGACTAGGCGTTATTAATGCTTTATGCACAACGACCACTCACTCTCTACACCATCCTTGGACTTTTTATCAAGACAAAGTAGTAATATCTTTTCAGAAAATCGGCCGCGTTAAACTGCACATATTCATGTCCTTTTCTCTCTCTCTTTCTCTCTAGGCAAGAGAGAGAAGAGAGAGGAGAGAGAGTTGTTTTATTGACTAAAAGTTAAATAGATAGAATCCTTATAAAACAAAAGCTGCATGCTTGAATTGTAAAGCCTGTAAGCTTTCCGCTGTCTTTTGTAATATGTGGTGCGAGTCAGAGTCCAAGAGTAAGTATAAGTGGGCTAAACTCTTGCAAGTCACACCACCACCGCCACAAAAGGATATCAATAGCAGGAGTCCAAGTCCAGTCTTTATTGCTAGATGATCTAAATTAAATAATACTTGCCATATAAGACAATAAGTATATATTTTTACATTGTTGCCACTTTTAGGTTAGATGCAAAGTTTGCAATCATATGGATGGGTGGGTTCTGTGGGTTTCCATATTTATCGGAAGATTGATTGCATTCAACGATGTGAGTAGAAAAACGCACACCAAATCAATTTATTTAATTAAAAATGTTTCATGTTTCTTCGACAGTAGCGGATTTTGCAAGGATAATTTCTTCTTCTGCTCAAAATGTCAGTAATCGAATTTTCCCTCCAAATCCAGTAAAATGAGATCATTCTGAGATATGATGAGATATTCATTGAAGACATGATGAAAACTATTCTTTTCTTTCTGTCCCTTACTTATAATATTGAAAGTAGTTCTTTTAAAGTAATCTCTAATTCATATTATTACTATTGTTTCCTTGAAATTTCAAGGGGAAAACGAAGTGAATATGCGAGTCCCATTCGTTTGTTTTCCACTGCCCAAATCTAGAGCACATTTTTTGTAAGCTTTACAAAGAAAACTACTCTCGATTTTTACGATTGTGATGTGAGGTTCTTTTTAATCAGCTTTTCATTTGTAAAGAGATGCATAGTAAAATGCTGCAAACATATACCTATGAGCACGGCAGTTAAATTCCTGCCACCAAATGGACCACACACACAATGCTGATTTTCTGTCTCTCTCACTCTCTCCCTCTCACACACACATTTACACGATTTGTGGTGTTTTGAGAGAGCAAGTAAAACACATCCAAAGGTTCGTAAAACATGGATCAGAGAAACACCAAAATAAGTAGGAAAAATTGCTTTGTACTTTGCTTTGATTTGAAGTAGCAGAAAAAATACAATTTTTCCCTTTCTTCCTATAAGTGTTGTCTTACAACTCGAATTCCCTGAAAGTACGTAAAATTATCCCATTAGAGGCTCAGCAAGAGCAAAAAAGGAAAGAAACTGCTCATTGTTGGTAACCTGGTAAAAGCAACAAAGCCACTAAATATCGCTAATCCAATGTAGCCATGAGCAAAAACAGCCAGGCCATACCAGACGAGAAATTTATACCGAGTAAAAATGACTTCCACAACCGTATCATTATTATCATAATAATCCTTTCTTTCATCCGTGTGTTCTACCGTTCTTCACGCCAGTGGCAATAGTAAAATCTAACCTAGGATTACTAGCAAAATGTTGGCTTTTTCATTATAGTCACTAATTCCAGAAAAATGGCAATAAAAGTCTAGAAGATATACATAATTACGTACTTTTGTACTAGGAATGGCCAATGATAGAAATGAGAAGGGATAATGAAATTAGCTTCTCATGCTTTGCTAAAATACTTCTCAATTTTCAATGTTCTTCACGTCCATTCTCAAACCTAGCGCTTGAGGGAGGCTGCTGTTACATGTGCGATTCAGTCAGAGTCACTAATTAGCGGAAAGGGATAGTCAGCGTGATCTATTTTCGTATTTTTTGCTCAGACCGGCTTGGATGGCCTTTCATTTGGTGGGCTTGCAAGTTATGTAGTAAGGTTTACGTAGTAGCAAATTGCGTTCACAACTTTTCGAGTTCTTCTTCATTCTCGGAAATTCTCTCGTGTTTTTATTTTCATATTTTTAATCTGTTAGCCCCAGTTGTGCCACAATGATGTCATTAATATATCTTGTTTCCTTTTTAATTCTAAGTTTTAAACCTATTTCCATTTTTTGTGACTCACAAATAGAAGGTAAATGTAAATGCTGCAAGCGTAATTTTTCTTGGCATACTTAACGCTTCACTTCATATGCATGGTCTCATTGTTGCGTTCTATTTTAAAAATTAAAGATTTCTTCGATATAGTAATGTACATACGTATTTCTGTAATGAAAATTCATGCAAAACGTCAGTGAAAATGTTCACAAAAGTCAAATAATATATGAATTAACAAATATAATAATGCTCTTAAACAATTTTACGAGTCAAAAGTAATAAAGAAAATACTACTTTGTACTCCTAAACAATTTCGCAATTCTGAAAACTACAGGTCAAACATGGATTTTGTAAATATGAATCACTTTAATACTGAAAATAAAACCAAAGATCAGATAAAGTAAATGCAATTCACAACGTAAGTTAAAAAATCAACAAAAATTAGCATTCCATACTTTTACAAGTATGTGTAGACTGCATAGTGATTTTTCTCTATTTTTGTGATAAATCCCCGCCATCGCAATAACACTTATTACAAAAAACAAGATTATCTTACCTTTTACTAGTCGATTTCTTCACAAAAGTCGCAAAGAGTTTTTGCTGGGATTGAAAGTAAGGTCCTTCACTTTCGTCACAAGGAATTTCAAATGAAAATTTTTTATTCAATGTCACCTCTCCCTTTTTTGGAGCGACCATTACCGAATCAGAGTTTGTAAATGCAGCAGTAGAGCCTGCATAAGTAGACACCTAAAAACCAAAAAACTGATATTTAACACTGGCATATAGATCTTTAGTTTTACTGGAGAAACCGTTTTCTTTAAAGTTTCTTGAAAATATATTCTTCTTCGCCCAACAATCAAACCAGTACTGAAGCTTCTTCTTTTAAACAATCAAAAAGGGCTAAGAAGTACGTGAAACAGGGTGTTATTACATTGATCT
>JAHZMX010003539.1:0-13076 GCA_027743895.1 Seira musarum
TTCACTCCAGATTATTGCTTAGGAATCATGGGAATCGATGGAGGGAGGGATCCACTTGTGATCTCTAATTGGTGGAACGACATGAATCACTGCGTCTTCACGAGGAATGATGAAGATAGTGTTTTTGGCCCTGGTCATTCTACTTTTGTTCGCTCTGTCGGTATGATGCGTTTATCAGTTCTATGAACACTTTTGATTGGTAATGTAATTAAAATTAACTACACGTTTTTTAAATGCCTGTGTAGATGATTCTGAAGTGTGGATGGTTTATCATGCCGTGGATAATATAAATGATCTTGCAACTAACCGTCGGTCCAGAATTCAAAAGATCGATTGGGAAACAAATGCGCCTAAATTCCCTAGAGCAGCTGGAATTCACAGAGCACTTCAAGTACCTAGAGGAGAATAAAAATATTTTTGCCTAGTATTTTATTTGCAAAAAGAAATAAAATGTGAAGCCATATCGAAAAAAGAAATGAAGTTTCAAAACTACTCCCGCTTCTAAATATTGCTATTAAGTTTTATTCTCTCATATTTGATGGAACAATTGGTTTCCGAAAAAAATTCGTTACCAAATGGGTCTTAAGGTCTCAACTCTGTCAATAGAGCGTACTTTTACCTTTAGTCCATTTGCAGTACATCTTTGCATGCCTGACGTTCTATTGAAACAATATAAATTTCAATCTGCACTATATAACTTGTATCACTTAAGAATCATAGATAGGTGTATTTTCAGAAAACTATAATTTTTTCAACATTGCAAATAACGTCATTAGTAGCAAATGATTAATTTCATCAATAACAAATAATTCCTAAACCAAACCTCCTTTGGAGAAAGTCTCTGCAAACCTCTATTTGGTGTACCTTATTGTGGTACCGTGTGTGCTTGCATCAAATTGGTATTTGAAATTAATTATTTGAATATGCTGTAAACTTGATTCTATGAATCCAATTTACACGTCAGAATCTGATGTTCAGATAAGAATCACCAGATTCAGATTGTATGTCAGTGCAATTAAAAGTTGTGTTTCTGTCCTCCTCTCTCATCATCATCATCTCTTTCATTCTCGCTCAGACATCAAAGCTTGCTACACTAAATTAACTGGCAGTGATTAATTTCCAATTGCACGAAAAATGGCTCGTTTCTCAAGCCTTTTACTTCTGACTTGCCTTATAGCATGTGCCTATATCAGCCATGGAGAAGCTGTCAAAATAAAAACTGACCCGAAAGAACTGACTCCACTGGAAAGACTTTTTATTCGACTCCATCACCCAGAAATACCTTTGCCTAAGCTAGAGAAAAGAGATTTGATTACCGAATATCAAGGTTTTCTTGAACTGTGGAATATTGACATACCAACAATCTTTCTGCAACTGGTCAAGTTTGGAACAGACACGATTCGCATGCCCAACTGGGGTTATGAATACGGATTCTACTATTGTTATATGGGAATATGCATCGGCTTCTTGGATATCTACAACTACAGGTATGAAACAGTTGTAATGAAAATCCCGTATCGATATTGTCAGTTTTATTTTAGTTTGATTTGACTAGGAACCCAGTTCTGAATAACGCCACCCGAACTGACATGAAAGCGTCGATGAATGGAACAGTTTTGAGACTCGACTTTAACATGCCAGACATTCAAATCCACAGTCCTGAGTTCACGAAGGACTCTACTGATTTAGTCACTAATGACAAGCAGTTTTGGAGAGGCTATTCTTTCTACCTCAAAAACTATACTTTGGGATTCACAGGCAACTTTACTTTGGGACCAAATGGACTGCAGGTTGAGAAAGTTCAAGTAGATTTTAGCATCAGTGAATTCAGAGATGGCTACCATAATGCAACTCATACATTTCCTGATGGAACAACGGAAGAATGGGGACCATCATGGAGGGACTATTTGGAGGATGGGTTCATGGAAGGTTGGGAAGAGATAAAGGAAGAAGTACAGGCCGCAATTGAAATCTGGCTAAACTGCTTTCTGGTAAAATTAAATTCGGCATACATATTATAACACACTTCCATCTCGTTAAATAATATAATTCGACATAACAGTAATCAAATCACTCTTGTAAATTGAACAGAGCAATGGAGTATCAGGAGGGGATAAGGAATGTGCAGTCTATTTGGACGACCCTCTGCACGTCCAAAGTTTTGCACAAATTCTACATTCCTTCGGTAATACTTCAGCAAGAATCAAGTTCAAATCATGTATAGGTTTAGTGTTTAATGTGGTAGTTTACATTTATATTTTTTCTAACTTTCATAGGGCTTGCTGGACTTAATCATCAGAGGGGATAACAATTGCCACCAACAAACTTTAAAATTGCATACTAACTACCAACTTATAGTTACACCCTAAAAACATATTGAACTTAATACTAATGTCAAAAATAAATTGAACATCCTAATATGCATCGCTCAGGGGTCAAGTTTTTATTATTCAATAATTATACCTGGAGAAAATTCTTACTGTCGGCGTCATTCAAGCAATCACACATGACCACTTCAAGTATGTAAGTAGCCGACAATGGACGTTGTGCAAGACCACTTAACATGACATTATGAATTGTCGGTTACTTACTTTGAAATTGAGTGATAAATGAGAATATGAAACAGATAAGGGTTAAATTTCATACTGCACTACGTCATATACCTATGTTATTACTCTGAACTGAGGTGGGATGACTCTACGCTCTCAGGCTCTGCCATGAGGAGCTAGTAAGTAGACAAAGGCAGTTCCGTAGCTGAATACCAGTACAGTGGGCAAACTTCAAACAAAATAAAATCAAGTCATATTCAACGATAAAATCAATTGCACAATAGTCAAGAGTCGGATTGTTTGCCCTCAGTCAATTGACGCCAACATTTATATAAATAGTACTAACATAACAAGAATCATTAATTAGTAACTTGGTTATGTTATTATGTAACATACTTTGTGGTTCACTTAATGATGATTCAGGTTCTGCTAATCGATTTAACCATGTCCAGTTGTTACTTATCTAGTATTTTTATTGAAGGTGACAGGTTACATTTCATAGATATTAGTTTTACGCAATCCCATTTTCAAATCAATTTTTCGATGATGCCATACCACTTGCGAAATAGTCAACAATCAAGTAACTCCAGTCCGACGATTTCTTTCATTTCTGTGAATGAACGCAATAAAGACCCTAGCTTTTAGCTCCTACCAAAGAAAATAACAAAATGCGAAGCTACGTTTGCTTTATAGCAGTTTGTGTGCTTTCACTTTCACTCGGAGGAGTTTTGGGAACTCAAAACTCAACAAGTGAATTTGAAGTCCCAAGCAGCATCCTTTTCGAAGTTACCAGTTTGGCCCTTCAGCTAGGGAAGCTCAGCCAATGGTACGCACAAGTTGTAGGCTACCCAAACTTAGTCGTTCCAAACATATTTACGTGGAACTTTGATCGGGAACAGTGTGACGATAGCGGTCGGTGTGATGTTATTCATGAGCAAATTACAGTTGGGTAAGTTTTTAATGATGTCAACTGCAAAGAAAAATGATTTCAAAATTTAATTCGATTTTTTCTCTCAAATGAAGTGGCCAAAATGAGGAGGGTGTCTTCACCACGACATTATTTGGAGCGTCGGAGAACGCCGCTCAAGTCACTTTTGGAGCTCGTAATTTTACTTACGTACTCACCATCCCAGAACTTGCATTGTATAGCACGGATTTCATCAGGATTCAGACAAACAAGACATCATCGACCAGTATAAATTACAGCTCCTTGACTCTTAACATATCAAACACAGTTGTTGGAATTGCAGGAGATTTTGACTTTGACCAAAGAGTAAACGCATTCCAAGTCAAGAATGTTAACGTCACCATGGAATTGGGAGAACTTTCCATTTCCATTCCAAATGTTTTGAATTATGATGGGGATCAGTGGACGACTTTGCCACCAGTTGAGAAAAATGCCGCACCGGAGATTATGTCTCAATGGAGAGCTCAAAACGAAGAGGACAAAACCTTAGAGGAACGTTATGAACAATTTCTTGAGGCAAAGATCAATGGGATCTTGGCTAATAATTAGTTTGATTTAAATGACGTCAATAAATGATTGAATCAAAATTTAATTCGTATATGCCTGCATCTTAATAAAATATGTTTTAACCAGCATTAAAGGGTAGTTGTGTCATCTTCTTTTGTTTGGTATTTAATAATTCATGGAGAGTACTATAAAGTTTTTTGTAATATTTTTCTCATTACTTCTTTTGCATTACTAAACTAATCGTCAGTGAAATAGGTAAAGCTACTTAAATACAAAATAGGAAGTGAAAATCTTAAAAACTGTATGTACAATTTGTTTTATAGCAGACGATTATAGAATGTCATCCATGCTTCTCAAATTCCGTAATTTATTGAATACCCAGGGTTTTAATTTCCCAAGAAAGTTTGGATTTTGCAAGTATAATGAGCAAAAATATTTGAACACTGTTTAGGAGTGGCTTTTATCTCCGCATAAATCTTGACTACCCTCTTATTAAATGTTAACATGTAAAACAAGCAGCGAAATAATAATTTGATGTTACAAGTTTTTACACGGACAGTGCCTCTCCAAGTTTTCCCAAAACAGCTATATCTTTTATTATGTAGATTAATTTATTATTTTAAATCCCACCTTTTCCAAGTTTGATTCTCATACGTAAGAAATATCAGATTTGTGACAAAGAAATTGCTCACCGAATTCAGCGATAGCTGCGATGTCAATATTATCAGTCAAAATGTTATGTTTTTGAAGAAATAAATAGTTGTGGATCGAGAATGTTTCAAAACGATCTGCGGAGAACTGCTGTAAAGCAGTTGTTGGTTCATCTCATTTAACTACAACAATGGATTTGCTTAATTTCTTAAGAGATCCCCTCTGTGCGCTAAAGTTACACTTGAGTATGGCATCATGTTTAAACTTAACTTGCTTCAATTGGAACGAAAGTCAGGAGAAATTAGAATTAATTGATATAAACGATTTGCGGAAGTTTCATACCATCAGGCTTTTTCAGTATTTGTATACAAGTTTTGTAATCGTAAGGCTGTTATTCTACACCTCGGACCTGAGGACGGACGAACGTCTATTGCTGGCAATGTGTTCAATGTCTCATCTCGGCACCGTAATTAGCTTCTTTTTATATTCAAGAAACGGTGCAGACATTTGTTACTCCGTAAATTCGGTTGTTGCGTTACAACGTCAATACAAGGAAGGTTTGTGGAGTAAGTAAGAACAAATATTACGTGCTAGAATTGCATTCTTTTAAATTGTTTTCCTATGAACATTGGTTTTCATGATTTCAGAAGTTGGAACCAGTCATGGGCCAATTTTGGCTTTGATAATTACATTGTGTTTTCCATTTCTGGGAATAATCATGCCTCTGGTGTGCTTGATTAGGGTTTGTGTATCGCAAACCTTGAACGTTTTTTACCAGCAAAGCTGTGCGGATACAGCAAGATTGGAGGACAGGTTATTCGCATACGGAGTGGAGTCTTTGCTAATGTTCCCATCAGGGATTATTCTGATTATGTTCCTTATCATTCCATTGTACATTACTGATTATCTTAACCAGTTCTTACTTCTTTTGGAACAAAACCACTTAGGTCAAAATTTGAATTCTCAACTGCTTCTCTACCGCCGAATTCAGATACTGACAAATCTTCTCAACAATACTTTCAAAATGTACACTCTGCCAGTTTGCCAGGTTCTTGGAACAATAGGTTTAATTGCGGCGATGTATGGAATGATTGAACTTAGGGACGAAATGCCAACAGCAATCTACACTTCCTTGCCGTTCACATGCTTTCTCATTTTTATTGCAACTGGAGTAAACCTAGACCTATCGAGTCAAGTTATGATACGATCGCAACGAATTCTGACTAAAACTTGGAAAACGGAGAGAATTTTGAATGTAAAATGGTTCCAAAAAGTTAGAGCGTCCTGTAGCGTATGCAAAATTAAAGTTGGGGCTGTCCACTTTGCTACTCCTGACAGGTTTGCTGTAATGGTTCGATTTAGCTTACAACGCACTTTCTTTTTTATTGTTTACGGCAGAGAAAGATTAAATTAAGGTTAGGTGATTGATTGTGAGGAATGAGGTAATTAAATACCGTAATTATGCACTGAAGAATGCAACGCCAGTATAAAACGGGTCGCGGTAGCTCAAAAGGTTGAGTACATACTTTCGTCCGGATCACAGAATGTCAGCAAGATCAACATTAATATCGCTATAAATGTTTACAGTACTTATTAAAAGCCGAAAACTACAACTATTTCCCGATTTAGATAACATAGTTTTAAAGCTTTTACTAAGGACTTTATTTGCAACAGACGCGGTAAGAAAACTTAGAAGCAAACGAATTAAGCACGTATGCATTCACCCATAAATTAGAAGAATTTTGGAATCAAGTTTTCAGTATAATTGATGAGATCCGATTTGATATGGACATCACAAAGGATCCATTTTTATATATTATACAATGTGGTTTACCTTCTTTATAAGTGAGTATTGTGAAAAAAGACCTTTTTTTAAAAAAAGTATAGTAATTTCTGAATTACAATTAAGGCTCGGCTCATATATAGCGACAAAAATATTATGAAATCTGTAATTACCAGAGATATAAAATTTTGTGAAAATATGTCGTGGCACCGATTAAAAGCGACACCGATTAGCTTTAGTTTACAGCAACGTTTTTGACGATAGCTTCACGTGCAAAAGAACGCGGTTGACAACGCGTTGAACGCGTATTTTTTTTTTTAAAGTGCGTGCTTCGTTTTTTGATATTTTGTCTCTAGCGTCAACGTGCCACTTTTTAAAATTTAAAATCTGTACTTGTCTGAAAGCCAGAAAACTCCTAATCATTTCGTATATTTCATATTTGGCTAAAACATTTTTTTAAATTTTTAAATCAAAATTTTCGTTTTTTGGATACCCTAAAAAATGGCGATTAGGAATTCTTGTTTTTTGGGAGACCATCTGCCTTTTTTCTGGAGCAGTTATAGTTTATTTGCCGATCATATGTTATGTGACCTATTACAGCAAAATTCATAGTCTGGAGAATAATATGGCGACCATCTTATTTGTAAAACTAAGTCTCACTTGTAACCGCTAACGGCAATTTAGCGTCGTTATATATGAGCCGGGCCTTATTGTCATGATCGGCATTCCTTCAGAATTGCTCTCATGAAATATTTCTGTGTCTCATGGACATCCATTTGTTGATACCCGAGTCTAGGTCACGAGAGTAATTAATGTAAATTACTAGGTACATTCATTACAAGTCATAAATTACGTTACTCTTACGTTCGTTAATCTTATGTTTTACTTTTAGTCACAATCAATTGTAAATTAATCAGTTCTGATCAGATCGAAGCTGATCCTGGTCAGCAACTCATAATTTACTAAACCGAATCAGATAATGAAAGTCTAAATTCCAAAACTAAATTTCGGAAGTTGGCCCTGGCACTTTTATTCCTGACTGCATTCCCCGTTCACACAAGTGCATGATAATATATTTGCATAATTTTTCTTTTCCAAAGTCAGCACACAGCGTTGCACTTAATTTTTATGGACACACAATTATTGTTGATTTTGATTGTGTAATTATCTTTGCACATCAGGAAATCTCTTAATGCGAACTAAACTAAAATTAGATTGTTATTTGGATAATACGAACAAGTCTAACTTGTAAGTCCTTTGGCATTCTGGAGAAAAAACCTTGACCCGTTTAGCGTCAGATTTAGTAATAATATTTGAAGGCGTTCTTCAAATGCGTACCTAATTACATTAGGTATGTAAAAAACATTAATTTTTAAAGATTTTTCGTAAATGATGGACGGCGCTCACAAATGAAAAACAAACCAGCTAAGCATGAGCGTCAAGCGTCCATACAGAGATTATTATCAAGCTTCACCATGAGAATTTACGTAAATGTTAAGCATTAAAATATGCAAGGGTTATTTCTGCTTGCCATTGCGGCTGTCTGCCAGAATAAACAAGTAATTTATGCGTGATTGACACTAAAGTCCAGATTTAAAGCCACTCATGTAATGCCGGGCGTTTAAAAATAAATTATAAATGAATATTATTCGTGAGAAACATAAATGTTTTAGTACGTTTTGGGTAACGCTCGTAAGCAACCGTCAAATAGGTTAGATAAGAACCGGTCAACGTTCGTACAACTCCAAACCATACTAAAGATGGTCATTCATTTTGCAGCTTTACCTTAAGTATTTCGATTACAAAACCATGTTAATTCTTACAAATTTGTTGAAAGAGACATCAATCTCGCTAAAGTTCCTGTCCAAATTTTTATTTATTCCATTGGAGTATCCAATTTCTTTGAACAAAGCAACTTTCAATGAATCTGAAATATTTTCATCAAACGAGAGCTTTAAATTACGGAAATGGGTTTGGCATTTTGTAATAATCTTACAAGTTGCAACATTTGCAATTATTTCTCTCGTTACCGAGCCCCATGAAAATGTGGTTAGCAAGAGTATGCACCTTCCAAAAGCCGTCACTTGGGTTCTTGCCGCATACACCGTTTACAGTCAACACCTAAGATCAGAGGAACATGTTTGGGTCCTTAATCAACTCGTCAAGTTTGAAGGCAGATATGTGCAACCAATCAAAACATCCAAGTGATCCACCTGCAAGGGATACTTTGTACTGGAAAGATAATTGGGACAGAAAATTTGTTGCTTTCGCAACACGACTATTGTGTCCATCAATGTTGTTTGCAAACATAATTATGGGGTCATCTGGCAGTTTAGCTCCAACTGCACCATGGAACATTTTGCCACCAGTTCTATTCAAACCGTTGCCTACTTCCATTCCATTTCGAGTTTTGATCGACTTCGCCAGACGGGCTGCGAGTGGTGTTTATCACTATATTGCCTGGAGAGTTGGGTGCAACATAGTTGTATATAATATCGTCTTGATCATTTTTCTCCCAACCTTCTGCTTTTATGCGTCTCTTATTCAATTTCAAAGGTAATTTTCAAAATTAAAGCAAATGAAATAATTTAAATATGCATCTAATATCTGTGATATATTAATCAATTCTAGAAAGCAGAATGAATCCAAACAGAATTCAGAGGGACGTTATGAAACTGTCCAAATGTATCGAGAAATTCAACTGCTTTGCATTATCTACAACGACCTACACAAAAACGTTGTAATCCCATCAATGATCATCACCGGCTGTGTCGTCTTCTTCATCTGTTTGTACATGGTGATTTCCCTTTTTAATGAGCTCAGTATTGAATATCTTTTGCTGTTTCTGGCTGGAACAATGATGGGCGTTTGGATGCTTCTAGTATGCTTCAGGTATGCCGTGAAGATTTTCTCGGAGAGCGACAAAGCAACTCGCCATTATAGGGTAGGACAGAAACCCAGGAGCTCCAACTTTAATGAGAGATCTCAGATGAGAAAGTATTGGAAATCGTTTTCTACAGTAAAGGTCTATTTCTTTACTGGAAACTTTTTTGAAAGTCTCACTCCGCTTTTGCTCTTTGAGTTTTCCATCAACACGGCAATCAATTTAGTTTTGTTGGAAAAGTAATTCGCATATATGCAGAAATGTAGTAATTATATTTTTTTTTGGAAAATTGCTGAAACATCTGCTTTGCCATAACTAGTATTTATTGCGGTACAATTATTAGAATACATCAAAATAAAATAAAACGCCCATCAAAATCATGACACGTAAAGAATATTTTATAGTAAAACACCATCATCGAAATGCAAGAAGCATTCTCATTAATCCCCTCGACCAACTTCGCAAAAAAGCCAAGACAGTTTTCTTCCGAATGACGAAGGTATTCCCAAAATTAGCGGTAAGTGGTTTACAGGACCGTTTAAACCTCCTCATAATTTTTCTTTCATGTGAAGTACTCCAACAACTCAATTTCCATGATCCTAAAAGTTTTATTCCGTTTGAATTTAAGAACGCGCACATATTCAACATTATAGCCCAACCATTTGGTAACAAAATGAACCAAGATAACAAGTAAATAAGGGTCGCACTTTCCAAAGTGTTTCTATACTTTACTAAAATAAAACCACCATATATACCGATTATGGATACTAAAGTTTGGGTAGGAATCATAAATTTTCCATACAAATTCATTGCTTCATTTTGAAATACTTGTACTGATCTATAAATAAGTCTTAAATTTTCTGGACTACGCAATTTTTTACTAGTCCGATAGAACTTATTTCCTAGCTTTAGCTCTTTTACAACAAATGGGATGAACAGAACACCATAAACAATTGTTGGAGCTAATGTACCGAAAAACGTCATGTATGCAAAAAATCCAATACACGGAGGAAATAAATAGGTAAGTGGAAAAAACAGGATGTTTCCAGGGTCCAAGTAATATCCAAAAAGTCTCGGTATTTTTGGAAAGTGTATATGATAAATAGCCTCCATGAAATCAACCGAAACCAAAATTATCAACAGACGACAATGTTAGCAAGTCGGTGCAAACAGAGAACTTATCCCGGTCTGGTCGATGGGTTGGAAGAAAGTCTTCTGCAGTGAGAGCGAAGAATTTGTTAAATCTTCGAAATATGTTTGATTTAAAATAAATAACTCATTATTATTTTAACGACTTACTGTCCATCCGTCTGAGAAATATCATCAGCATATTGAAAATTGTGAATAAGTCATACTCTAGAAATATACTGGTCGATATTGTTTCAACAACTAGTACATTTGCAAGCCGAAAAAAGACACATCATAATGAGATTATTGAAATCTTGTTGGATGTAACAACGAATCGTTTGAATTAATTGATAAGTACTCCACGACAGCGAAGAAGTTACACAAATTCTGGTGAGCGTTGATCCCTTTGAGGAAGGCACAAATAGCTTTCGATTTGCATCCCAAGTGTATCTGGTTATTCCGAGGTAATTCAGAATTGGGAAAATTATTCCCATGATTCGGTAATATCTGTTACTTAACATTTTAGTCTTCATTAACAAAACTTTAGTTTTCTTAGTGTAAGTTTTAGGATTTTGAAGCACAAATTTTAGACTTTCACATTATTTTCCGCAGAAATGTAAGGTTCTGTATAAATTTCTATTTGTCTGAACACTGCACACAATCATTTTAAATTAACATTTCAGGGTTTTGACGAATAAGGAGTATATGATTTGCAGGCAAAACATTTTATTTGATTAGCAAAGCTCCGAGTATTTTTTTAGTTTGCACTAAATTTAGAATCAGCAGACAATATTTTATGGTCATGTATTTTTTGGTATAGAAGCAACCAAAAAACAAAAACTAGTTTTTTGTATGATCTTAATTGCGACTTAATTTAATATACTTCCAACTTCTGGGTTATTATTTAATGCTCTTTATTCCTCCAAATTGGCAATTTATACAGATTTGATTAAGATCAAGAAAAATATTTTCATAACTTTTACTTCCCTTAAAAAACAAAATGAGATTTACCATTAGACTAAATTGATTTTCCTCGTACCTAAAAATGTAATTGTTTGTGATTTTAATGACGCCACTTGAAATACACGAAAAACATATTTGGCACTGTTAAGTAGACATTGACTCCTGCAATACAAAAACTACTACTGATTTGACATCAATGTCACGGAAACATGGCTGAAGAAATTATATTTGCTGACGTTTCAGTCGTCAACAACTCGAACGTAGTTAGTCGTCCAATCACGTTAGACTTTGAATCACCGAAATGTACTTGGATTCGACGTTTAAAAACCATATCCCATACAAGTCTCAATATCAAGGTCAAAATTCTCGAATTGGTCAATTTTTTTTTATTTTAGGGATATTAGGGAAAGATTACCAACAAACTATCCAAGACTTGATTCCGGAATTGTAAAATTATTTTTGAGGAACTGTGGATGATTCAAGGAAAAACAAATAAATTAATGCAGTGATTGGAAATGTAATAGTTACTCAGCACATTCATGTACTCGACGACTCAGAAAAATATCTTGTAATTCGAAAGAGTAAAAAATAAATACATGCAGGTTTCAGTCGTAATAGCCCATGCCACTGTTTGAAGGTGCATGTAGTTGCCAGATAATAAGAAAATTGACCGAAAATAAAAAGACAGCACATAATAAGGAATTTATTTTGCAACTCTCATTTTCGCGAATAAAACAACTTCCTCTCAGTTTTTAGTTATAATTATTTAAAACAGTATATTAAAGCAGGAAAGATAATCTTATTTAAGTCTAGACAAAACTTAGCTCGAATTCAGCACTGCTTCGTATGAGTCTAATTCAGTGGATTTCAAGGTTTTGATTTACTTTACGCTAGTGATTGAAAAAATCGTTTAGGATATTTAAATTGGTTTTGCATTTTTACTTTTGTTGTGAAATATTATCAGTGGCTATGGCAAAACATCTTGACCTATAGGGGTGCTGTAGTATTATTTAGCTGCTTTGTAGCATCTTTAGTTTGATTGTTTAGGAGCATTGTAAAATGTTCTTCACGCAGCAAGAGTTTCCATTCCGGCTATCATTTTTAACAAACTATATTTACATTACCTCAAAATTCTAATGCATAACTCGCAAATTATATGAAGAGGATATGTCTGCATTAGTCAATCTTCGTTAAATAAAATAGTAATACGCTTTGCGCTATTAGACTAAATATTCTACACTGTATTAAATGTTTTGTTTGATTTGAGATTCCTTAAAAATTGATGCATGTTATCAAAATAAGTATAGAAACAAATTTCGATAAGTCAAGCTAAACTGCAGATAACGACAAGTCCCAGAAATAACACAAATATCAGTTTAAAATCTTCCAAACTTGCTTTGCTATCATTTTCATTTAGCCAGTTGAATGATAATCCATTCCTAGTGTATGCAATGTTGGAATACATTCTGTAGAATTGAAATAAATACCCAAGATAATTTATATTGGTCAATTTCCAGTTTGTACCAGCATTTTTACTAAATGCTTTGATCTTTTGGAGGGAGTCTATAATTTTATTCCAGAAGTCAAAATGAACCTGGATTCCTCCTTCTATCAGCGCGGAAAGCTCGCGGTGAAATTCATTTG
>JAHZMX010003540.1:0-12351 GCA_027743895.1 Seira musarum
ACTACCTTCATCATCATCATTTTTATTATAATATTCTCCTATTACTTTTCTTTTTTTGTAGAACCAGTACCAGAGCCAAAAAATTTTGTAGAAAATTTTTAGAAAGACGAGATCATAAAAACAATATGGACGACTAAGCTCCTTTGCAATAATTAAAGGGCAACACAAATAAGTGCAGTAAAGAATACCACAGCATGAAATTCAGGATATGTCGATACTGATTTTATCTTAATAAAGTTTATTTTGTACCTACAAAATATTATTACAAGATTCGAAAAATTCACAGAGTAAACTCGATTTTAAATTTTTTTATCGTTGCAAAATTATAAGGGCAATATTCATGGAACCAAAAAACGAAGCGAAAATTAGAAAATAAGTAAAGTATTGAATCCTAAAATAGTTTGGCCCTACTTAATGAAACCTCCGCCGTTTCAAATGACCTTAAATATGCAACCGGGGCATAATCTCAACTAGGTTTTCACTGTCACATTCTAAATTTCATCCCAAGATTTGAAAATGGCCGATCAAACGGCATTCTTGTTTGGGTAATGATTTTTATGGACATGGACCTTCTGTGTTATAATGTCCCATAAGTTTTCTATCGGATTTAGATCCGGAGATTTTGCAGACCAGGGAATGAATGTCAGCATTGTCTGGCTGAAAGTCTCACTTAGGGCCCCCAAGTTGCATTCCATGTGGAGTCAAATGGTTATTCAGCATCTCCTGGTACACATTTGAATCCATCCGTCAATATATTTCGGCTAGAGTTGTCATTCAATTAAAACTGAATCCAGCCTAGACCATGAGTGATCCACTGCCTATTAAAATTGCAACATTTAGGATGAATATGATTGATTTAATTCAAAATCTTAATTAAACGTGACGTAACTACTACCTAATTGACGTTTTGCATAGATTTCTATTTCATTTCTCACATCGTGCCGGTAGTAGGAGTTGGTATCGAGGCTATCTAAATTCCATTTTTTCTCATCGGACAACACAACTCGCTTCGAGTCTTGTGCCATATGCTGTTGAGCAAATTTTAGTCGTATATCTTTGTGTTCTTGCGTTAATGGTGGCCGTGTAAGTTTTTTGTATATATCTGCATTGGATTCCTTTTTAAACGTCTAGAAACCGTTGAAAAATGCACTGCACTGGGAAGATCACGAGCAATTTCCTTGAGTTAAAACCTTCCTGTAGCGTCCAACTTAGTTATAATCCGGTCCTCTCTAACATCAGTTTAACGCGGTCAATCTGTAGAACATCCTAAGACACGACCAGTTGCTTTTCGCTTTAAAAAATCAGCAACTACTGACTTATTCCGCTTAATAATGAACGCATTTTGTCTTTGATTCCAACCAGACTCATTTAGGACATCGATTTGTCCTTTCTCTACACTTGTGAGACGCGTTTCTTGCGGCATGATTAATTTGTTTTAGAAATATTTTTTGTTTGAATCAAAAAACTTTTCGCAAAATGGAGAAAAGGAGTTTTTATTCGGATGATCTCAATTTGCCCTTATAATTATGCAACGAATGAATTTTTTAAATCATGCATTAAAACTGATATCCTCATTATCGTAATGTCCCATCATGGTGGTAGGTAGCTGGTACCTAAATGTACCTAACGCAATTGATGATCGGTGATGACGATGTGAGGTACGTTAAAAAATCTCTTATCATGCTTGCCCTTTAATTATTGCAAAGGAGCTTACAACAACAGAACAATGTGGTAAAGGGTGAAATGAAAATGACTTGTAGAAGTAGTAGTAGTTGTAGTTTCCCAGTCCGCAATAACGCAAAGAAGTAAAACAAAAACTTGAACTGGTTTTTTTAGCCATTATCATCACATCAACACCCTCTTCATGCCGTAATTATTCCAATATCAAAAAAGTTTTCTCCTTTGGGTTTAAAAAATATTTGATCTGACTTTTTGTCGTTGACTTCGAAAAAAAATTGATTTCTCGTTCCCAAACTTTTCCGAGACTTTTTTTTCGCTGGCAGAAAAAAATGGAAAGCAGGAACATTAAAAGGGACGGAAAGAAGAATGAGAAAAGATTAAGAGGAGGGTAGGAGTTGAAAGACAGTTCTTTGGTGATAGGAATATGAATGAGACTAACTTTTTTCTTGTAGAGAAACAGACAGAGCGAAAGAGATAGAAAACGGAAAAGAAATAAATGAGAAAGGAAGAGACAAGTAAGTGGAATAGGAAGAACTTTCTACGAACACCACCACCACCATCACTACTACCACCGCCTTCTTCTCAAAAAAGAGTTCATTTCAAAAACCAAAGAAAATAGGGAAGGGTGCAAGCAGACCAGACCAACCCAGGACCAGAGGGAGTAGAAGAGAACAGAACTAAGCCAGATTGCGCAAGATTTATGTCCCATCAATATTAAACATTAGTAATCCTTACAGTTACACGATGAGTGAGACAGAGAGAGCGAGTGAAAGAGCATTGTCGAAAATTGTAGTTCTTGTACCCTCTTCGCCATATTTCCCACTTTAAAAGCTTGATTTCTACAATTCATTCCATCAAGGGTTTAATGATTTTGACATGCTCTCCCGGAAAAAAGGGGAAAAGAAATGGGAATTTTCCTTCCAAGAAGTTTGAAACTTCCTTTTGGATGTAGTTTCCATTAGTGTTCAACGACACATCTAAATTACATTGTTTGGAAAAGTTTCTATTACAAAGGCAAAATGCTGAGAGAGAGGCCTTGCTCATTGCCATTTTCATAATTTTGAAGATGAAGAGTACAATTAACGAAGGGGAAGTGATAGCTTTTATGAAAATCTCAGTTTGGCCTAGTCTAGCCTGAGATGTTATGTTCTGTTCTGCCGTGATCAAAGCATATCTATCTTGGCAGACAAGACAGGACGAGAAGAAGCAGTGATGAAAATATTTTTCATCTTGACTTCTCCCTCTCTCAGCTCAACTCAACCTCATTCCAGTTCCTCGACAAAAGGATGGGAGCATCTCTGAGATAAATGACCAAAATGACGTATGAAAAATCGCCCATTCTCCACTCAAGAATGCTTGTTCATTTTAAAAGAGCATTTTCATCTTATCCAAAAAAGTCAGTTTAGCTCTGTCCGTCCGTTGATGTTCATGTGATGTATGTATTCACTTGGAGGGAGAAAAAAGAAAAGGATCCTCTTGTATTATCATTGCTTCATAAATTAGATTCGCTCGTAACAACGAACCTTGAGCCTCTTTACTCTCACTCAACTGGACACAAAAAAACATTTCACAATTTACAATGGCAAAAGATTGCTCACAAAGTTTTCAGAAAATTCTTAAGCCCTTATTTTTCACCCACGTTTCAGTCGACTTGAACTCGAAATAAATACGCTCAGCTCAACTTTTTTGTCGACAGTGCACGTCATCATATGAATTGAATTCTCTTAGATTTTTGAAAGAGAGAAATATATTATTAGAAAAATCTGTTGCAATTTCAATTGCTGAAATGTTATTTGTTACTGTAACCGCTTCAAGTCCGAAATCTAGTCCAGTTTTAGTTTTAAAAATACTTTCAATCTTATAGTGTCTTTGGTTGAGTTTGAAACCAGTATCCCTTCAAAATTGAAGATGTTCAAATGATCATTTTTTTTCGTATGCAAAATAAGCCATTAGAAAATTTTCCTTTGCCTGGTAAACACAGGCGAAAAGGACAAAAAAATTAGGTACCATTAAATGTATTGGCAATTCCAGCACTTCCACTCTAACTAATGCAGTAATTTATGAATATAACGCTGAATTTTGAAAAGGAATGGATTGTAAAAAAACGAAGGAGATGGATGGATGGACGAAGTGGAAATAGAAGGCCAGGTCTTTCCAAGTTGTTATGTTGCTTGGATTTTGGATCGCTTCGTAGTTGGATGGATGACAGGTCGGCCAAGATTAATGATTTTATTCCGGGAGAAGCGAAAAAGACGAGGCTTTTAGGTACGTTCTGTGTGCTACGCTAGCAGCAAAGGACAAAAAAAAGGTTTTCCATTTGCTGCTATGTATCCTTTCATCCCATTAAAGTAAGGCCAAAGGGATTTTCGGATCGGATACATTTGCAACTTTTTTGTACAAAAAAGACGCAGAAACCAGCTCAATGATGGCCAAGGTTGGCTTCATAATCCAAATTGTTTTCTTTCCTTGATGAATAAATTCTGATGAAATTAATTGAAAAAAGTTCCAGGAACATACTAAAAATTAGATTTAGCTTGAGAGGAAGTGTAATGGCCACTTTGCGTTCGAGCCAGGTTTTTAATAGATCAAACCATACTTCCGCCTAAGTAATATAATTCATGTTACGCAATGTGAACCTCGTGTTCAACGGTTTAAAATTCTATTTTAGAATTTTTACATAAGAAAATCCTTTTATTCGGGCGTATACTTAGCTTCTGTTCCCTGTTTAAGTTGGTGTGACTCTTTAAAAAGAATATTTTGACTTGATGATTTCATCATCTTTTCACGGGTCTGATTCTGAGGAATGAGGATGACTTTGCGAAAACAAAAATAAGGAAAATTATAATGAGTATGCACGGCTACAGTGTTAATTTTTACGAAAATGGGTACCTTACACAAGAATTCTATATTTTCATTTCTACCTTTAAGATAGATGGATACATTGAAAGATCGTTCTAGAGAAATAACTCATCTTCATCTTCACATCTCAACACACAAACCAAACGAAATCTAAAATCTTTACACTGCTCGTGTTTAAGATAATGGCTGACATCCTTCATTCTCTTTTCTTCGTGAGGAGGTGATGATGATGATGATCATGATGGGAATGATGATGACAACGAACTTTAGTAATGATATGGTACTGCTTCTATTGGTTTGGTTTGGTTTGGTAGTTGGTGTCATCGTCATCTTCTTTCATCCCTTTTTTTCATATTTTTCCATTGAAATATTAAGCTTGTACCATCCCTCCATATGGCAAGGAAATATAAAAGGATTTCTTGGATTTTCATTATTAATGTGTTTTTCTCATAATGCTGCCGTGTGAAAGGAGCTCTCTCTTCTTTTCAAAGTGAGTGGCAACATTTCATTCTCCAGAGAAAATATTAGAGCTGCGACTACTACAGCTACAGGGACTACTGCTGACTGGGCAGACCCAAAAAAGGGAGAAGAAATTATGAAAATGAAACGAAAATATTTTGATATGATAGGAAAAGATGAGTTCAGTTTCAGTTCGCCAAAAGAGAAAATTTTGTTTGTGATCCAAGCCATCATTCTCCATTCATCGTATTTTTACAGCAAGTTGCCTGTTTCACTCCATTTGCATAATTTAGAATGCACACCCAACGACTCGACCAAACAAACCAGGGACCAAACCAACTCGTTTTTCTCACTACCTGCGTGACTGCCTACATGGGTGATGTGATAGGATATGACGACAGGACAGGACGAGACAAGGAGGACGATCACGCCATGTGAAGAAGACACTGGTTCAGTTATGGTGCTACTGTATTTGCCACACTCACAAGAGTATCACTATCCCACTCATTCTACTACTCTGGCTTTTTTCGCTATTTGATATGCCTTATTTTGGAAATAAAGAAGAGTGAGACCTCCTTTATTTGCTTAAGAGAGTTTAGAGTTGCAGGGGAAAACCGGCTTGACTGGTATTATGGAATCATGCCTACTATTTTTCGCCAAGAAGAGGAAGAAAACGGGCAGGAATGTAACCGTAACTGTACGGTTGGCTGAGCAAAAGGGCTCGTCCTCTTTTTCACTCGTTGAGTGAATCCTCCTTCTATGCACCAAACCAAACTCAAACTTACCAGNCTCCTTTATTTGCTTAAGAGAGTTTAGAGTTGCAGGGGAAAACCGGCTTGACTGGTATTATGGAATCATGCCTACTATTTTTCGCCAAGAAGAGGAAGAAAACGGGCAGGAATGTAACCGTAACTGTACGGTTGGCTGAGCAAAAGGGCTCGTCCTCTTTTTCACTCGTTGAGTGAATCCTCCTTCTATGCACCAAACCAAACTCAAACTTACCAGGAGGATCTTGTCTCTTTCCCGAGCAATGGCGATGAGTCGAAGATGTGCGGCGGAAAGAGAGAGAGAGAGCGGCGGTGAAAAGGAAGAAGAGAGAGAGAGGATGATGATCGTGATGATGATTACTGTACTCTCAAAGAGAAAGATTCCTTTGGATGGAAAAGGGAGAATCTTGTACGCAAATTTAGATAAATACCTGGTTTCGTTCCGTTTCAACAGAAAAGGGAGGAATTTTCTCAAGCCAATGCAGGAAATAAAAAGGACAAAAGCAAACAAACAAAACGACGACATAACATCACATCACGTCGTTTTCCTTTTTAACCTGTGGTATTATTGTGTAAAAAGAGCTACATACATAGCACTAACATTGTGCTAGGATGATGATGCTCGCGATGGCACCATGATACGATGCGGATATTGTTGGCAATCCATTTTCCCTATTTACTGCTGCTGCCCTCAAAAGATATTGCTATGGCTGTTGCTAGCCGGATGAGGGGGATGACATGCCTTTAGATAGTGAAATGTTGTGCAGTGCAGAATACAAAGCGGGGAGGGAAAACAAAATATTTTAGAAACATCCGCAAAAACATTCATGCGTGCATTTGAGAAATCCAAATTGATTACTAGAGCAATTTACCCAAATGATCGTGCTCCATCTAAACATGCCTTGTTATCCATTCCGAAATACCACAACTTTTTTTTTGTGGAGAAAATGGCAAAAAATGACAGTAGTTACCCAAGCTACGATATGCATTTCTCCTGCTTCACATAAAAGGACATGATTTTACGAGACAAGAATATATGATGAGGCGGAATGGAATTCTAGCGAGAGCACACATAATCAGACGTGATCTGCTTAGCACTTCGAGTCACACAAATAATTTCAATTTTTCATTGCAAAAAAGTACTCAAATAGCGTAATATAAAATGCAAACAATGTGATTTCAAATATTTCAATTCAATTTACTCAAAGTTTGAATTCAATTTTATAAAATACCTGCGTTCTCAAATGCTAAAAGAACCTATTTTTTCATCGATTTTTCTTTGTGAGAACAAGGAACTCTGGTCAATTACCGACAATGACTTTGCCAGTGTAAAGGAATTAGGTACACAGTCCAAACAATGAGACATTGTACAGTGATGCAATGTATTCTTGCATGCGATACTAATTGTGAATATAGTTTTAAAAATTGTCCATTTCCATGCCTATGGCAAAATGGAGAAGTAAAAAAATCTTGGATTTTTTTCTCCCCAAAAGAGAAAAAAATTCCTCAGAGACAGCCAATTACCCATGTTTACGACTCACTTTATAGCAAATAAGGCCCAGCCAGACAATATTAATGAGTCTCGTAATTAAATAATTATCTTTCAACTTAACAATTTCGTCTCATAAGAAAAGAAGGGAAGATGAACGAACATGTTCGCAAATGGGGTGTAATGTAATGCGAGAAGATGATGATGTGATGTCTCCTTCTTCTTGCCTCAGTAGTAAATAGTAAATTGCATGAACAAATCCCCCTAAAAAACTTTTATGCTTATTTTTCTATTTGTATACATCCAAATTCATTTTTGTACAAAAATGCTTTTGTTTTTTTTTCCTCCAGCAAATTTTATTGGCAACAAAAATCCTCGTAACAATTTTTTTGTTCATGTTCACATTCACGACGTCTCCAACATAAATTAAGTAAGTAGCATGGAGAAGAGTAAAGTCGGAGAGAGCTTTACTGGAGACAAGACGAACCTTATTTTCTCCCTATTTCAATATGCTCAAAAAATGAGCATTAAAGGCGGCTTCCATTTTTTAGTATTTAACACGAGACGAGACAGTGGAAAAATAGAATGCAGTACAGCTGCCGTTTTTATATTTTTGCTCCAGATTATTTCGTATGTCAGTGAATACGAATATAATGCAACAATAAAAAAAGAAGAGAGAGAGGAGGGGGGAAGGGGAGAAAAAAGTCAAGAGATGATGACGGCGGAAAAAAAGACCTTCTTCTTGATTCAAGAGCTTAAAAGTATTTATTACATGGTCATGAATGTGTAAAATATATTTTACTCTCCTTCTCCTTTGCTCTTTTTAATTCCTCTGGTGTATGCAGAGTATTTAAGGGAACGCTTAGTCCTTAGGAGACTTCAGATGGTTAAACCATGTACACTTAAGTACTGACATAATGTGAATGTGATGATGATGATTTTTTGAGATGAGCGAGGCAAAAAAATCCTTTTGCTATTTTTTCATCACGACTTTTCTCTAATGCGCAAACAATGAGGCAGAGAAAATTGCACTGCATTAGGATTTTTAAAAAAAGAATTCTAATGGAGCAAAAACTTAACTACATGTAAGTATTCGATCTAGTCTGTAGGAATTTTAAAAATTCAATAAAATTAGTTTACAGCAGTTCCATCGTATTAATGCCATTTCAACGAAATTGAAAGCCAATTTCTCCATCTCACCATTATCATCAACCCTATGAAGCCTATAAAGGCCATTACACAACCCGTTTTCATTGTTTTTAGGTAAAGGTCAGGTAATTTCCTTCGGTGTTGTATTACATTACATTACTATTAGGGCTAAATGAGTAAAATAGGTGTAGCGTGTAGACACCGGAGGTGCGAGATTATTAATGATAATTAACTAATTAATTTCACGTCTATTTTCATCTTCGTTAATGGTCCCCATTTTCCTGTGAACAGTAATCAAAGTCAAAGCTTTCATGTATGTATTTAAGTAACCCAAAAGCTTCCTCTCTTCTCCGTTTTTTCCCTGAGTAAAAAACCCATAAGCCACAAAATTGAGTAAATGAATCAAGCCGTAAAACATGTTCTTCGTAAACTTTCGGCAAACTACCCCAAACTTCTCATGTTACACGATCCATAAAAAATATGAAGACAATGGCTTTGAATCTTTTGAGGTTGTGCCTGAGGAGTAGGAAAAGATGATTTTTCCAAACACAATTATAATTACGTAACAAAATAAAGAAGGAAAGCGGTAATGCAATTTACGATTTACGAGCTTCATTGCTCCCTTCCTTTCTCGCCCTGAAGAAAGAAAGACTAAAATAGGAATAAACATTGCAGATGAATCCAAAGAACTCCCAAAACAGAATTACTGGAGGAAAAAATCGGCAATATTTACGAAACATCGAAATCACGAGCAGAATTTTTTATTGAATAAATGAATTTGTTACGATACAAGGATCGATGGACTGGCCATACTTAAACATGGATAAAGTCAGAGCCAGAGCCAGACCAGACCACAAAAGTATTAAAAAAATATATCTTCCTTGCTTGGTTGCTCGCAGCTGTTTAGTATGTATTTGTGTTTGCACAAGTAATTTTCCTTCGGCCCTTCTTCCTCAATTCTCCCTTTTTTATCGTGCGACCAAGACAAAAGGCAAACTCAACGGTAAAAATATAAAAAAATATTGTAGATTGTAGCATTATTGCTTTTCTTGACTTGGGGCAATGCCCTATTCCATTCATTCAATCTGGCTTGTCCGCCCTCACCACGGAAGGATAACTAGACTTTTTGGTCGATACACAATTTTTAAAAAAATTTGAATTCAAAAGGGAAATCAAATTTCATGAATTTTAAAGAGTAAAGGAGTGTGCAAATTTTTCTAGTGTCAATAAATAAGAAGGTCCTTTCATTAAATATGAATGTACGATCTACTTTTTCAGAGTTAGGTAATTGGACGATAAAAAACGTCTAGATTTCCAACGATTTAAAGTTCTTCAATCAATGGCAAACAAACAATGAAATACAAAATTTTTTTATTGGCGCATAAATTACGTCAATCTTTTAGTTTTTTTGTATTTGTCAACCCTTTATTTCCCCAAACAATAAATGAAGTTTCCAACTTTTTCTTCTAAAAAAATATTTTGTTTATGCCAAGCCAAAAAACGCACCACATCAAGGAAAACATGATAAAGGCGGAGATGTTCTGTGCATTAACTTAACATCAGCGAAAGCCTTCCAAGTCAAAGGTACACAATTTAATTCCAAAAAATAATACGAGGAAAAAAAGAACTTTACTCTATCCAAAGCCATGGCCAGACAGGCAATTTCGCGTCCAGAGAAAAAAAGAATGCACACATTACATTAACTTACGTAGTGTTTATCCAGTAACCTAATCTTATTAGGTTTCATATGCCTTTTTCCTAAAAAAAAACTCTAGTTTTTCTCCACAGCACAAAAGAAGCAAAAGTTTTTTCTCTCTTTTTCAGATGAACTTAATTTGTGGGACAATTTTTCCTCTGTATTTGTTTGTTTGTTCGTCACAAACTTAGAGTGAAGTGAAGCCAGGTCCAGATTCCTGATTAAAGAACAATTTTCTGCTTCTAGAAACACGATACTTTTGTCTTTCTCTGGATTGACTAAATGACATTTGAACTAGTTGCATTTACGACACTACCAATCTAAAAAAAATCCCGTATGGGCGGAAATAGCGAAATGAGAAGGATTTTCAACATTGAAATAGAAGGGGATGGGATAGCATTAAGAGCGCATGCCAAACCCATTATTACACCCATAAAGAGCATCATATCATCAAAGAAGAAGAAGAAACTCGAGAATCAGAGTTGAGCACTCCATACTTATCTCAGTTATCTTTGTCTGTGCATGTACTTATATTGCTCTTTTTCTCACATTTTCCAGAGCCGAAGAGAAAGCTGGAAAAGTTAAGGCATTCACTCACAATACTTTTTACATTGTAAGAATGTAACAACATTAACCAAAAAATACATGGACGCATTGCATTGAGATTTTTTAAAGGGAGAAGGGGAACGTAATGCTCTGCTTTCACTTCACTATATTGCAATGTACGCCATTCATCCCCATGTTTCCAAAATGTGAAGACAATTTTCAATGGGGAAAAAAATCATCAAAGAAAAAGAAGAAACTCGAGAATCAGAGTTGAGCACTCCATACTTATCTCAGTTATCTCTGCCTGTGCATGTACTTATATTGCTCTTTTTCTCACATTTTCCAGAGCCGAAGAGAAAGCTGGAAAAGTTAAGGCATTCTTCACTCACAATACTTTTTAACATTGCAAGAATGTAACAATATTAACCAAAAAAATACACATACATAGACGAATTGCATTGAGATTTTTTTAAAGGGAGAAGGGGAACGTAATGCTTTGCTTTCACTTCACTATATTGCAATGTACGCCATTCATCCCCATGTTTCCAAAATGTGAAGACAATTTTCAATGGGGAAAAAATCCCGTCATTGTTGAGCTCTTCTTTTACAGGGTTTGAAATTGGCTTCGTATTCATTCATTCAGAGTAAGTGTGTAACTTACACCCAAAAACCAAACCACTTTCCATTAAGGGAAAATGTTTGCTTGCTTCCCTGCATACTACTTGCTTGCGTGTTACTTGTATATCTCCTCAATTCAACCCTGAAGATGGAAGAGTGACACGCTTTGTTAAGTGACGACGAGCTAGAGGAACACAGCTATTACAAGCACGAAATACGAGAGGGGAAAAGGGTGAGGATTTCCAGCAGTAGTCGAGGTGGCGGTGGTGGTCGATACACCATTTTTTCTGCTTTTAATGCACACTCTCGTGCTCGTGTATTGGATTGGGTAGGAACATGAATACTTTTTTTATCGGGCTAATATAGAGATCTCTGCTGTAGCTGTGACCGTAGTTGTGCCAACAGATTTGGTTTGGTTTTGTTGGAGGAGACGATGATATACCTACGTGTCGCCTGGAACGACAAGACACATCGCCATTTTAGCCTGTCTTCTGGGAAACATGAGAAATGCGAGTGAGGAGAATGTGAAATCCCGTTTTCCCCTATTCCCTTCCTTCGTTTTTTTTATCAAACATATGAACTAGAGACATACCTTCAGCTTAAACAATGGCACGAAGGATGATCTGAAAAAAAGCAAAGCTAGAGCATTTATCTTTTGCTACCACTGCTGTTTTTATACGGTTGGTCCCAAGTTGATGATGATCATCAAGTCGGCCATCGTCATCATCAACATCACCGTCATCGTCATCATCCACATGATCATCTTCTTTCATCCTCACGTAACGACATGGATTTTAGGCACGCCGCGGGAGGACAAGAAAGAAAATGAGCATGATTGCTAAATGCAATCCTAGAGACTTTTGTTGGCTCTGGAAGTCTTTTATTTTCCATGTCAGTCATGCAGACAAGATTGTATGGATTATTAGTTGCAAAAAATAGAAGAAGCAGCAGCAGCGGTGGATAGGATGGATGAAAAGGCTCAACTCAGTTTTGGCTTCACGATAAAAGTGTAATATCAATCATAGAGGAATGCTCTATCCAAAAATTTTGTCCTTTTACACGTCATTACTACTGCTACAAGAAGAGTG
>JAHZMX010003541.1:3228-14227 GCA_027743895.1 Seira musarum
GAGTCACACTGCCAGCACTGAAGTGAGCAAATGGGGACGAGGACAATTTCATACCAACTGTTTTGTCCTACGTGATGACAGTATCTCATATCCGTTGCCCTTCATTGCATTGCTTCCTCGTTCTCTCACGCCAAAATATATCTTTCATTTTCCTACCGCAGCGGCACACCGATTATGGGACCTTTTCTCTTTCTCTCCTGCCCTGTTTCATTTTGATGTGAAAATATGCAGTTTTTGTCGATGACTCTCCTATCACTTTTCACGATCGTTGTCATTATCATCACATGAAATGCATATTACTTATGGTAGGGAGAGGAAGAAAAATATGAAAATGTTGGTTCTAATTTAAAAGTCATATATTAGGGAATAGACAAAAGATGAAGAGTCGCACCTGGCACCCCACCATTCCCTCTTGTAGACGTAATAAATCAGTGTGTGACCATGTGCTTCGGGACCAAGGCTCAACTTTCCGAAGGTCGGACGAAAAGTTAAAGTCTNATGAAAATGTTGGTTCTAATTTAAAAGTCATATATTAGGGAATAGACAAAAGATGAAGAGTCGCACCTGGCACCCCACCATTGAAAAACAAACAAACAAAGCGCAAATAACTGCATTAAAAATTTTTTCTCAAAGAAAGTTGAATCAATGCTTACAACAGATTCATCTCTGGTACATATATTATTTAGTGGTGGTTATTAGAGCATAAAATAATTCTTCAAATGATGAAAGAAAGCTATTGCGCCAACGCCCATCTGAAATAATTTTCCAACTTAATTCTATTTTCATTTTCTTGTACACGCATCCTACATCCATTAGCAAACTGGAATTTAATGGAATCCAAAGTGCAGCAAGCTTGTAAAACGTAAAGAAGATTATTAAAAAGTTTTCTCATGCGCCATGTACAAAACGTTCCTAAGCATAAGATTACAATTAATAACGACGACTAGCTCAACTTTCTCTTCTTTTTTATTCCGTTCATTATCCCAATCGTTGTCTACGCTCATGCAATTTAACCTTTTCACTCGAAATGTTTTGTAATAGGAGGACATAGTTAGTCCGCATTAATTGTACAATATCTTCATCCGCTCCTTTCACCAAACTTTTTTTATTGTAAGATGAACTGATGAAAAGAGGCTCGAGAAAATCTGGGAAAAGGGGAATAAAAAGGAAATCATTGAATTCCCTTTTTTCTTTCACTTTCCTCTACGCTCTTCCTCTCTTTCTCTCTACAGCTTTCCCTCGTCTTCACTTATTTTTGTTCCTCAGAGTTTCCAAAGATTTTCTACGGAGTCAATGAATTACTCAAAATGACACCAAAGCAGGCAACAGCCATAGATCGTCCATTATGCCTTTCAACCTTATCTCTGTTCTTCTCTCGGTTTGCTCTCCAGGGGATGACTACAAACTCACTTTGGATAGTTTCGAATACACATACACGGACATATACATAATAGGAAATTCTTAAGATTGCTCTTCAACTACTCACATCTTAATACACTACTATTACTACTGATACCAGTGCTCCTTTCATGCATACCATTTCTGCAAAAAAAATATGTATATAAATGGAACTGAAGAGACCAGAGAGAGAGAGAGAGAGAGTCGACCGGATAAAGAAATAAAAATGTACAGAGCTCTACACTCATTCCTCTTTGCATTTGTTTTCCTTTTTTCAGAGATCTTTGCCTCCCACCCGCATACAAATTTGCTTCCGAAAATGAAATAAAATATTATGATTGCATGGAGGATTCTCTTTAAATCGTTATGTACGCCTCCTATTCATTATATGCATCCTACCCCGCCGAAAACCGCCAGTACCACCACCTACCACCAACATTATTATCATCATCGTTCCGCCGTAGTTATCAGATTGCTTACACCGTGAGCAAGTAGACTTCCGGTAATACCGTTTCTCCTACTTCTATTATGCTTTCTCTATTTATCTCATCATTTCTCCTAGAAAAAAAATTATTCGTTTGTACGTGGAAAGTCATAAATAAAAGGGAGGGAAGTCAACGTGCAATAATTTCGTTTTTCATACAGTCTCCATTCGTGAATGTAGTGGCTGGTTGGTGAGTGTGCATTGTAGATTGCACAAATCTCTTTTAATTATCTTCTTGCCCCTACACTACTTCTGGACCAGAATGTACCTCGAAAAAAATTATGCCAGGAGAGGAGATACAGATACAGCCACCACCGCACCACAATTCATGTTCATGCTTTTATACGTATTTCTAAGTTCGTTTCTATTCCATTGTTTCATGAGAAAAAGAGAGCGTGAGAGAAAGTGTGTGTAATCAACATTAGGGAAGGATGCTCATAATGGCGATAGCATGGTTCACTTACTTATTCCATGGTCCTATGCTTTAATTCCCATTTAAATTTCCCAATACTTTGTTAATCTTAACGCATTTTCCAGTCTGAGTGTTCAAACAGATGATGAAAAACTCGCATTAGTACAGACTCCATCAGAGGAGCGTGTTCTTTTACTTCAAAGTTTTTTTCCTTCCTAATGAAGGCCAATCCCGTTATGTTCATTTGCTCTTGCACTGTAAAGCAATTAAACTAAACGGTCCGATGCGCCTGAAACCAAGCCTGCATTCATATAACTTACAGCCAATGGTGACTAACAAATACGGGTTTTTATTTGTTTTGCATTGGCCACTGAGGGAAAAAGGAAAAACATACAAAGCAGCATCCAATACTACTCAATTCGATTGGCTAGTGCAAACAACTTCACCAAAATGACCATGCCTGTAGACAGGAAATTGGAATTATGGTTTGGCCAAAAGTGGTTTGGACATTCCTAGTCCTAAAAATACGTAACATAATTGCGGTTTGTGAAGGCAGCTGACGTAAGTGCACTTCATTAGATCATGCATATATATACATTTTTAAAAGCAAGAGTAAACTTTCTGTGCTCATGGGCCAGCATGGAGTAAATTAATTTTAAGTACCTAATTACAAATTCAGCCAGTTCTACTAAAGAGCAACTTAATTTGCAAGTGATCGAAAATGTTTAAATAAATAATTTTTTTCAAGGATGAAGTACTTTGGAATATTTTTTATAGCCCTATGCATCTGTTTTACAAGCATTTGTGTAGGGAAGCCGGTAAGTATAAACAGTTTAAAATGCAGAAATTATCAACTAATTTACTCATAAAAGTTTTCGCTCAGGTCTATGAAAACGAAGGCCTAGAGGTTAGCAATGACCTTTACCCAACAGAAGAAGAGCCAAATGGACAGAGAGAACGGAGGATGTACTGCTTCTTCCTGTGGGTGATTACAGGAACTTGCTAGTACTGATACCTAAGTAACTACTTCGAAATCGAAGTCAATGATCTAGAGGAATACGTAAATTATGGAAAATGGCAAAATTCAAGCCCGTTGGAATGTTCAAAAGATTATATGTAACCTATATACACACACGCTTATGAGCGGACTGTATAATAAGGTTATTTTTTTTTTTTGCTTTTATATTTTTTCTGTTTAATACGTATGTTTATCGTAAATTCATTCATGCATGATATTTCAGTATTAAGTCAGTCAACGATAATTTGTTTTTCTCATAAACACTTGTTTACCCTGTATTTCTCCATAAGATAAAGTTCTTCACAAATTGAAATCTACAAAAGCTGAAGTACAGTACAATAAAATGGATTAAAGCAAGCTATAGACAAGTTAAAAATACTTTGTTTCCATCGCCCTTTGTGTTCCTACATTAGCAAATGGCATTAGTATTAAAACAGGAAATCACAAATTTTCCTGTTCATATCATTACTCTGAAAAATGATTTTTCGGAAAAGCTCTTTCCCCATCACCCGGTCTTGTCATGAGATGTTCGTTCATAGCTCATTATATAAGTTGGTCAGGATGATGATGATGATAATGACGCTGCCGACGATTAGAAGAGAATATTATGCATGTCATTTCATGAGATTTCCACATCTCTTTCCGTCTCATTAGGCGAAACGACCTGTCTAGATGGTTTGCTACACCAAAATCCGAAAAACGGGTATAAGCACTGTTACTACTGCTACTTTTCCTAGTCTCTAAGCTTCATTAAAAAAAATATGCAAACCTTGTATTTCAGGAGTGGAACTAGTAGGAACTGACTGAAGAATGAATGAGAATGATATTAGCATGAGCCCACCACATACACAACCCAGTAGGCTCTTGATTTTCTCACTGTATTTTCAATCATTTTGATAATGTAAATTCGCATTTCAATCCTGTTTCAGCCCTAACGAATGTGGTTTTCCAATGTGAACTACAGAAGAACTAACTACACTACTAATACCATAACAGACTGAGTAGTAATAGTAGCTTGTTAGACCATACATCCTTTTCCATCCAATTTTTTTGTCGAATCAGCTTCACAAAGAAGGATTCAAATAATGTTCCATGTACAACTGTCATTATCATTAAATTCCCTTCAGAAAGGAAATAGACCTCGTCTGTGAACTGTCTTTTCAAGAAGGAAAATACAAGTTATTTTGAGAGGAGATTACGGGCTTGTCATTTCTGATGTGATGATCTAACGAAACCGAATGAACGAATAACTGAAGCTGTCAAACAAGCCTATTTGAATATATTAAACCATATGAAGGTCTTATTACTATGCATTACGGAGGAAATCCAGAGGACGTACGTTGTCCGTAATAAGATATTTATTCGCAAAGGGAAATCTTTCAATTACTACGACATGATTGTTAAAGGACTGGAATACTGTTTCAATATTCTTAGAAATTTCAAAGTATCTGTGCGTTTGTAATCCTAAGTTTTGTTGTAATCTTCTATTTCATTCGGAGAAAAACATTAAAGGTTTTCGAAGAAAACCTTTGTCATCAAAGAAGAAAAATGAGAAAGATGTGCACTATAGTTTATAAGCCCAATCTTCTTATCGTTTTACTGTACAACGTTTGATATTTTACCTGAGAACATGCTAAAAATAGTGGTACAAAAATCGAGAAATGTACAAATCATTGCGTTTGACATGAGATATGTTCGAGCTTTTCTCTTATTTTACATAGTTTTTTCTTAGTTTATTTAGTGTTTACTTGTTCCCGTCAAGATGCCTTGCAAGTGGTCTCAGGAAAATAAAACTTTGGAAACTTGAGTGACTGGCATGTTGGATGTGTTTCGTGTGATTGAGTAAGCAAACATTGTCACTGCAAACACCTGTCTGTCTGCCTGTCGGTGTCGGTGCACCCACAGCTTGACAATTCATTTTATTTTGTCTGAACAGGAAAAAATTGATATGTTTGCTTGTGGCCGTCGATTTATTCCTGTGCTTACTTCCTTTGATATCTAAAACTTCCTTCAGACTATTTCAGTCCAGACCAAATACACGTCGCTTTTGCCGGTCGATGAGGATGGAAAAGGATTAAAGTGTGTAGATTTTAGTACATAAAAAATGCACTGCTTTCCCCCACTACCTGCGTGCCAGTAGTAGTGCATAGTACATTTAGCAGTAATCTACCTTTTCTTGGATAATGGAAAGTACAGGAAAGAAATGAAGAAAGAAGAATAAATTTTAGACATTGTAATGCTTACTTATACTCAACTCAATGGTATTTAGGTTAGCTTTACATCAACAAATAATAACTTTTTTGAACCCTTATCTTGTCAAAATGAATAAATGTTTGAGTTTTTTTTCACAATTTATTCTAGAAATTTTTATTCATATATTCGTCTCTTTTGCTCGTTCGTTTATTCATGTTCTGTCTTTAGAGTATTCTGGCATTGTTTTCCAAAGGAATGGCAATAAGAAGCTTGAAGCAATATTATTAGCTTGCTCCCCAAGATAAAGCGATATCTCTGAGAAAAAAAAGTCTTTTCAATATCAACAACGTCTTGTTTTCCAATCGTTTTCCTAAAAGCAAACATAATCTTCGATGAAGAAAAGCACACAATAATTCTTGTCTTTTCCTATCGCTCTCATTTTTATGATATTGTTCACATAAAGAGCACAGAAGAACAAGAGGATGATGAGATCGAACGAGTGCTTTCGATCATGAATATTATTTTTTCATGTAATAGTCCATGAAACATGAAAGTTTCATAAAAGCATACCAAGAAACTTTTTTGTAATACAATACGATTGGGATTTTCATTCAAACTCTGCTCCGTATTATCTTTTTTAAAGAATCTTTTTGTACTGTGATGTGAGATCGAAGAAAGGATTCCTGTCAACTGTCACCAAGTAATCTACTTTCTCATAAAAATACCCATAAGAAAAAAAGTTTTCTTCTGTACGTACGTGACACGATTAGAAAAACAAGCTCATGTGAGGCTAAAAAAAGAGTGCGGGCATTACGCCTCAATGATGAAAGCGGAAATGGGGGATATTATCAATAATATTTGATGGTTTAATTCGGCAAGAAATAATGATGATAATTGACATTGAACGAGAGGCAAGAAAGATAACTAATGGAATACTGACGTTTTAACAATGGAAGAGAGTGAGTGCACAGATGTGATATGAAAAAAAATTAAGTTGCGTAAAGCCAAAATGCTAGCTTCCTACATCCAATCCGTAAGACAAAATCCTGATTGATTTGCCCCTACACAAAAGCCATATTATTTTAACAATAGTAATAACAATGGAAATCTCATTTCGTTAATACTATTACGTAATATAAATGTGTAGGAGGCATTGGGCACGAATACGAATCATAGAAGCGTTTCCTTTCCTAACTCAACTCACCAAAACTCATAGTTTGAGATGATCGAGAAGATTTTACCGACCCAATAAAATGTCTGATTAACATCGACATGGAAAGCAACAAATTGGATAAGAGTAAGTAGGTATAGTAGTCGTGAGTAAGTACACGCACACATTTCATCACCGATTTTGATAAAAAGGAAAGGATTTATTGTGGTGGTGTGAGGCATGCACTTATTTACTCAAGTCTCTGGTTATGGAACACAAATTCTAGGGAATGGTTGTAACAATCAGCACTAAAATTCACATTCACATTACTCAAACCACAATCACGGGCGTAATGGCATCAGTGAAAATCGCATTTTGTCATTATGTTGTCGTCGCTGGTTGACTCTGTTGTCGTTTTGAACGTTGCGTTCACATCATGGTTCTCCTATTTGCACAACTGCCATAACGAATTCAGGAAAAGAGATCCCGCAGTTGTAATTAAATACATACGGTTTGATTACATATTTTTGCCATTCATGTTACACTGTTCTTATAAAGTACATTTGCGGTTCTGTTACTGTTATTACTTACGTCAAATTCTAAATTAAACTTCGTTCCTTTCCTTTTAATGAGGTTAGTTTGTCTATCATCCCATTAGCAGATTTAAGTATTCCACAGGAGAAGGAAGAAACGTTGGCATTTCACCAAAAAATGTAACAATGTGCGTCACTGAAGTATATATTTATAGAGACATAGTGGAAATATTTCAAAATTCATAAGGCTGGATTTCTCAATCTAAGAATTTTTTGTATGGATCGATTGTCTAAAACTTTTTGAATTGATTACTAACTTCATTAAACATGAAGGAACTAATTTTGAGCATGTACTATTGCAAACCTGAAAGCATGCGGTAGTATCATTAGACTAGAAAACCGGTATTTCTCTTTCTGATTCCATAAGTATCTCGGTGGAGCATTAAAAAACGGAATCGTCAAACCGAAGCCATTTTCTCCAGATTTTTACAATTTATTATAGCTTCCTGAAATATGAAGTGATATTCGTTGGATGGGAAAAAGTTCAAATTAAATCAGTTCAGTCAGAATAGAAGCCTCGAACCTTCCATTTTCTATTTTTTATTGGAGATAGTAAAAATCACTTCGATTTTTGTCGAGTTAATGTAACTTTAGACATTCCTTTATAGCACGCATGTTCAATATATGATTATACTAAAGCATGTAATTTGGCATGACTTTCGTGTGTCCTTCCCAATTCATCATCATATTTGGATGTTCTCTGGGAATACTCAAGTTGTAATTTTTATGCCTCCTCTAACTTCTCCTTTTCTCTTTTTCCTTTTTCCAAACTACTAAATCAGACAAGGAGCTTTACAGCTTACTTCCCGTGAATGGCAAGTTCCGATCAGTGAGACTATGAAGGCTATACACACACTCCACTCTCCTCTCCATACATACATGCTCATCATGAAATGATGGTTGGAACAGAAAAAAAAGAAGCGAAAAGTAAAAAAAGATTTTTATGAGGAAACCATTACACCGTCATAGTGCGGCTTGTAATCTACCCATTACAAGTTAGACATCACATCAAATCACTCTCAAAAAGAAGAAACCTTTTGCTTTGCCCATTCGTTTTGTTCGTTACTTCACATCCCGCAAAAAAACTTTTTCCTCTAGAAAAATTTTATGGAAAAGATAAGCGTTACTGCCGTAATTTGAACTGTTATTACTAGCATCGCGAGTATGTATAATGATAAAACACTACTCAGAGAGAAGAGAGGCACTACTTTTTTTAGCCACACAAGTTTAAAGTGTGCGTTCTCTTTTTTGAAAAGTGAGAGGAGCTCTGATTTTTCAAGTTGTACTTTCATTACTTTTTCGAGCTTTACTGCTACTTTCCCATCGAGATCATTATTGCTCGATGGAGAGAAAAATTCAAACACTACCTGCTCAGCTCGGTCGGTTCATCGGTTAATCATTAATGTGCTACAGACAGAGTTGATCGATAGACCGGCAGTGTTATGAACATACTTTATTTATCTCTGGCCTCACTGAAGTAACTGGCCATCTCGTCGCCTCCGATTTTTTCTGTTGCAGATGTTATTGCACCACCTTCCCATCAAAGGCAGGGTAAATTCAGATAAAAATGGTTTCATGAAAAGCTGAATGAACAGGAAATGATTAGCTGAACATCATAAAATGATTTCAAGGTTTTTATCATCACAATAGCTTGAAATAAAAAAGATACATAAATATTAATTTTTATGATGGACCTATCAGACTTCACCTTCATAAACAAAACATGTTTTATCAAACTTCTAGCAAAAAATAAGAGGAAATATGTATCTCGAGGTTTGAGTCTTGGGCCTAAGAAATCTCATTAATATGGACAAGTTGTTATGCAATACGTTTGTCGTTTACAGAAGCGAATATAACTAACAGTACGTAACAGATGATAAATACCTACACACTCTCCCTATCTGAATCATTCCAACAAATTCAGTTCCTTTATATTTCAGAAGATGACAAAACTCGACTAGAATTTAAGAAATACCTATCCTTTGAAAAATAAGACGAATAAAAATATTGCAAGGTTTGGTCATTCTGTTTAATAAAAATTGCTGTTTTCTTCCAACGGGAAAGTAAAAAGTAAAGAAAGTTAATCTTAAAGGCACGAGCTGGCATTTTTTCTTCTGAACTACATAAAAATTCCTGGAACGGGTGCGGCCTTGCCCCTCACTCTAAGATTGGAGTGGTGTGCATTATTATGTATTTTTCATGGGGATGCCAGCTAGTGTCATTGTCTTGCAGTTAAAAATGGCATTGCACCAAAACAAAAAAAATCATATATTTCTTTATCCTTGGACCATTATCACTTGGATCCATCCTGAAGAGGAAATGAAAGAAAGAGAAAGCGCGTGAATGAATTCTATCCATTTGACCAGGCGCCTCCAAAGATTTCACGGAGAGCTGCTGGAGAGATATCAAGTCAGTTTTTTATGCTTCGCATGCCATGTGCGGAAAATCTTGATCACACAGCGAGCTAGAAAACAAAGGTATGTATGTTTCTCCACATTTTTTTTTGTTCTCATCTCCTGAATGTTGTGTTGTGGATGTACGAGTTAATGGGGAAACCAAAGCCATCTTTAAACATTTATACGATAAAACATTCTCTCTCCTCACTTTACAGTCGTCAGTAACATCTCAAGAAAGGAGGAAGAGTAAGACAACAACGAAGAAGATGTACTACTGTTATGTGATATAGTGAGGTACCTCTTTCGAGGAGAAAGTAACGACCCCAGCAGGGCATCTCTGGAGGATGGACTCTAAATGATTAATGTATATGGTCGACATAATTACTAGCCTCTGAGCATTTCATCCTGAACTATAATACAGCCGTATGTAGTAAGCTGTACGACCACTGTCTACAATACATGCTTATCTTTATCATCGCACATGTGACTCCTAAAAAGTAATGAAATTCCTTTCTTTATAAAGAACGGTACGTTCATCCCTTTTGACTCATTTTGTAATGTGATGGTTCACTGACAACGACAACATTTTCCTTAAACTCATGAAATGCTCTCAATATCCGGGGCTGCGTATTTACAGAAAAACTTTGAAATTGTGAGATGAGATGTTATAACAAGACAAGTTAAATTTCTGTCCATAAAAAAACTTTCAACTTTCATTTCGTCCAACTTCTTTTACCTGTCGTAACAGGCTAGTTTTTTTTTTGTTTTATGCTATGATTCCTAGAAAGGAAGATTAGTAAGGCCGTGAAAAGGGAGTTGATGCCACGTTGAAGTTTCGTATCCTTGATTCATATATTTAAACAAATAGAGTAAATCCTCCTAGTGTTCTGAGAAGGCGCTAATAATAATAGCATCTGCTCTACTCTTCACAACTCTTACTTTGTCTCAATTTTGCAGAATCAGCCGAAAAAAATTGAAAGGCCACATGCCACATCGCTGTACGCTTTTCCCCACAGAGTAAAAAGAATGTAGGTATTTAAGTTTGAAGAAATTGTATCTTTAGAGTTTTCCTCTCTCTCTTTTCGACACAAATTGCTGCACTCCATTCGGAGCTCATTTAGAGAAGGGTGTGAGCAAAAACACACACACAATCCTACGCGTAATATTCTCTTATTACTTACTGTTTCATAGACCCAGTCGTAAAGCTTAAGCTATTACATCATCATCGCCAACAGCCCATTTTTATAAATTAGACGGACTTTCCAAGGGACTCTTTTAGAAGACCGAGCACAACCACCCAAAAAAGTCTCAACCTTTGAGATCCGACAAAAGCTTTTTTCAAGGATTTCCTAAAG
>JAHZMX010003542.1:0-16733 GCA_027743895.1 Seira musarum
AGATTAAATATCAAACTTTCCAATTACTCTTTGAAATGATGCCAGCCAAGTGCCAGATGCATTTTGCTATCATCCTGACAAAACTAAAAACACTATCAAATGAAGTTTATGTTGGTTTGGGATGCAATGACTCTGGCAGCAGTAATATTGCAATGTTCCGGTAAATGTGCACCCAAGTGAGTCATGCATATGCGTTTCACTACTTTGTTTTTAACTTGAGATGTAAGTTTCCTCCATCCAGCCACTTTTTTGTTCTGGAACTCCTGTAGCAAAAAAAAATATAGCAATAGTAGAGACTGCTCACTCGCACAGGAAAGAGGTCTCAAGTGAGTTGTTCCAGGTACTTGGGACAAGGAAAACCAACGGATTCATTCTTTTTAAAAGGATGCTTGGTTTGGATGATAGTGCGAAAACAAAGTGGAAGCAATGCCTTGATCCTAGACTCAGTCGCAATCTGCGTGTTTGCGAATCGGGATGGTGAAAAGTGCTGCTCAGTAACTTTTGTTTGCTACGAAACCTGGTTGGGGTAAAGTGAGTCATCCACTTTATTTAACGTTTGCAGCCTTCTTATAGCACCTAATCACTATCATCATTCCAACAAGTCTAATTAAACCATTCTAAACTCCAGCGTTATTTTTTAAAGAATTATCGAGGATCATCATTTGCTACAACAAAAACATTCCTTTCACCCAATTTTAATCGCATTTGAATTATTCGTCAGTATATCTCGTTAAATATTTATAAAACGCATCGCCTTATGCTACCTATTCAGCATCTTAAGTGAAGTACTGTTATTTCGAGCAAGTGCCAAACAAACAAGTATCATAGGGCACCTCACAACTGATAAAACTATCATTTCTGGAGTTAGAAGTAGAAGTGTTCAGTGTCATGTTTCCAATTCGAAATTAAGCAGATTCCTTAGCCTACTTGGAAACAAATTAAGATTCATGGTACTAGTGGTGTGAACTCACCATCCTCGTAGATGTACCAAAAGTAATTATCGCCGTTAATTACATCGTATTGTATCATCATCATTAGCAGCATGCACACGGAAATTATACAAAACATGGTGGTATCGTTCCTCCTGATGATAGTCCTTTTTGTTGCACGCTGTGACCCTCATCCACATCTATTTTCCGGTGAGTGAGTCTACTCTTGTACCCTATGCCTCCCTGTTCTTCTTTCTTTCTATGCTTTCCCCAAGAGAAATCTTTGTGCATACTTACAATCTTCCGAATTTCTTTTAAGACGACACAATTACGTAAATTAAAAATCATTTGATTCCATAACTGTGGAACATTCGAATAACAAGAATATTCTTATGCAGCTTGATCGTTATGTTCCGTTGGTTTTGTTTGTATTTGACGTATTACAATTCACTTACATGCTTGCACACGACAATGACATTTCTCCCAAGTACGACAAGTGAGTCTACTCTTGTACCCTATGCCTCCCTGTTCTTCTTTCTTTCTATGCTTTCCCCAAGAGAAATCTTTGTGCATACAATCTTCCGAATTTCTTTTAAGACGACACAATTACGTAAATTAAAAATCATTTGATTCCATTACTGTGGAACATTCGGAAAACAAGAATATTCTTATGCAGCTTGATCGTTATGTTCCGTTGGTTTTGTTTGTATTTGACGTATTACAATTCACTTACATGCTTGCACACGACAATGACATTTCTCCCAAGTACAACCCATAAGAAATAGATCTGATGCTAAGTTTTTTTTAATCAGTTTAATTGCATCGAGCCCTTTGAAGATCAAACATGAGGTTGTTTGGCTTACCTATATTTCTTTAGATAAACATTCAGCCCTTTATCAAGATAAAGAAGAAAGATATTCATCTCCGAACATTGATGGAGGGGGAAAGACCACAAATACTAATAATGTGATTAATTCCACCGTTTTCTTGCCTGCGTCTCCTACGGGATCACTCCAGGTATTTAATCTAATAAAATTGGTTTCCTGTGTTTTCTTAATTTACCCCCGCTAAAGTGTTTACTCAAGGCATTAGTTTTGCTTACTTAGCCGCATTTGCTTTATTCACTCAAATAGGAAGAATTAGTTTTTCCCTCCAGAAAATGGAATTGGAATTGACTCGTTGACTCATGCTAAATTCGATTTTCATCTCACAGGATAAAAGTTTTGTGATGACAAAGTCATCCGGGAAAGAGCCGGAGCTGAAGCAACCCACACACGCAGAGCAGATGCGTACTTCTCCTCCTCCCTTCTTGAATAGATTTTCATCTCCCTCACAGATAACATCTTCAGTTGGCACAACTATAAAGAGGAGATCGCCTGGAGCGGATGCAAAAAGTAATAAAAGTCTTGCCACCATTAAAGTTTCTAAACATGATCTACATTTTCTCCGCACAAACATGTCTAGCAAGTCTGGCAAGTTGGGAAAAAAGGAGAAGCAAAAAAAAAAAATTCAAAATGAAAATATATAGTGTTTTCCCAAGAAGCACTTTCAGTTCAGTTCTACTGAAAAGATTATTACAATATATTTTTATGGGCTTTTGCTCTAAAATTGCCCATTTAGATGCGTGTTCACACGCCACAAATAAAGTCATAAAAGGGATGATAAACGCAAACATTTTATGATATCTCATTTATTCCCAGTTTTTTATGTCCCTTCTAAATTATGCTATTCCCGAAAGTGCCATCCAATTCACTGGTCTGGTTTGCCTTGGATGCATCTATCCTCACGTTCGTTCTCCAGAGTGTGCTCAATTCCTCCATGCTTTTTATTCACAGGAGGTGAAGCATCAAAGGAAGCAATGAATGAGCAACCTGATTTCCCGTCACTACTACCACCCCCTGAGAAAGGAGTGCCTACTTCCCTCCTTGACATGGAATGGAGCGATTCCAGGGACCACCTCGTCCTCAAACTGGACAAGGAATATACACCACGAGAAATAGCGGATTACATCTACAATACTGGGGATGAGAAGGGGATTACCCAGGCGGTTTGGGAAATGCTGCAGGATGGCCAAATTATGGTAATCCTAAAAACATCTTAAGATTTTAAGATTCACACTGTCACTATTTACATGAGAGACAGTGGGTGACACAATGTAGTGCTGGTATGGTGGTGATGATGATGATATAGTGTACGAGAGGTCAAGGTGGCACGTTCCTAAATGTTTTTCTTTTGCTCATTCTTTGAATGAAGGAAAGTACCGAAGATGTGATTCTGTTCCTTGAGGCAGTCCAAAAGGAACTTGTTAAGATGCAGCAAGAGAAGAAGCCAAAACACTCACCCTCACAACGAATGGGAATAGGTCGTGGTCGCGTTCATTCCAGAAGAAGGATTACGTAGTCAGGTTGTATAACTGTGTCGCCAGACTTATGCGGCGCTTGAATAAAAGGCCTTGAACGGAACGACGAATCAGCGGTGGAATCATGAATGAGATATCTTCTTGAAAGAAAGTGCCTGAATAAGACGGCTTTGGCTTAAGGCATTTTGTTTCAGACTATTTATTTGTGAAAATCTTTTATCTTTTTTTCTGTTAGCTCAAGTGGAATTTATTGGGAGACAGTTTATGCAGTTTAAAGGACGTGAAAGCATTTTTATAAATTATCTTGAGAAGGGAGAGCAGCTGAATTGACGCACCATTAAGTAGCTTTCATTTCCATTCCATTGAAAAGCACTATACCAATATGTATGAAATTCCGGTCTTTCTAACCAGTCAGACTCTTGTTGTTTCTTTCCTACCGATGATAAGATCCGATAAATGACTTGGGCCCTTTTTGAATAAAAAAAAATATATTATGTTGAAAGTTGAGGTACAGCAGCAGCAATGTCCAACTGTTTTGAAAAAAATTTAATATATAAGGCATCTTTTCACTTTGCATTTTTCGTGTTGTTTTCTATCGTCGAATTTTGCATGTGTACAAAAAATTCTTCATTTTTTCCCTTAACTCAGCCAGACTCGCGCGTGATATTTTTCAATAAATTCACAGACTTTGCAAGCATCTCATATCTATGCGGCGGCGTATATAAATCACTACGCTTCCTCTGTTATGTGTACTGTTCTCAAAAAGGGCGACATAAATCTTGTCTTGGAGGAATGTCAAGTAATTCATTTCAAATCCTATTCCATCGTATTATCATCACAGTTATCCTTCTTGAAATTCAAGTTCCTGTCAAAAAAACGTTCTTGTTGGGATTTGCCGAGTTGGTCCCTCATGATACAAAAAAGAGTGAAAACTCGTAAGGATCCATGCATGCTTAGTTTACTACTTACTTTTACCCCACATACTTAAGATTACAGCGTCCCCATCCCAGGATGTCGAAGGGTATTGAGAAGATTGCCAGGCCCACTGCCGCAGTGAAGTACTCCTTAAATAAGTAGAAGAATCGGGATCAATATAGAATATTGCGGTTGCATCATATAAGTACCACATATTATATTTGAATCATATGGTAAAATGGAGGGAAAGAAAAACCTCTTCATCTACAATATCGAGAAGATGACGATACTCACTCAAAGACGTGATAAGCTATATGCACTGGGGCTTTTTTCAGCCATGACTCACAAGTAGGAACCAAGAAAAAGGGCACAACTGCATTGCCCCAACTTTGAAAGATCTTTGCACATCTCCAGGTTCTACGGAAATCGTAACTTGCTTTATGTGTAAGTGAGTGCCTCCTCGCATCCCATCTTCTTATCACTTTCTTCATAAAAAAAAATTGCGAAAAAGTATTTGTAAGAGGAAACCCATCTAATATCAAGAGATCACCGCCACTTAAATTTCAAGGCTCCTCTAACTCTGGCTCACTGAATTTTCCTTCTTCACGACCCATTTCGCCGCACACATTTACTCATTTCCTGTAAAGGATGAAACGAAACGAATTGAAACGGCAAGAATCTAAATTAAACGCAATTTTTATTCCTCTTCAGGTAATGCCACATAAGAATTTACACAAAGCCCACGATTTGTTCAACGAAAATGTACCAATATTTTTCAGTAATGCTTCTCATCTCATCGCACTTGTAATTTCCCGAAACGAATGACTCCAGTCCAACTACAACTGAAACTATAAAACCACGTTTAAGTGTAGGACAAAAGAAAGCTTGTTTCGCAGTCATTGCTTCATTCAAGGACAAAACAAACTTTTTTTGCTGTATCCAAGATTGAGATGTACGCTAAGCTAAGCCATTACTTCGAACAAATCGAAGATGTGATGAAAAGGAAAGTTATTCCTTTGAGTTTTAGAAGCGAAAAAACAACTCGTGTATTTGTAAGCTATTTACCACTTTTTTGTACAAACTTTCTTTCCACTTGTGTTAAAAATTACTTGTTTTTTTTCACCAAGCCAAATCGGTTCCCTTTCATTCTCCGAAATTCCATTTTACAATCCAAGCTGAAACGGAAATGTTCAGTTAGTGAACTCATTGGCCCCTGACTAGTGAAGTGAACCTAGGCTTATGAATTCTAAAAAGGAAACAATTTCCCTCTTTTTCCTTCAAGCTAACAAAAAAAAACTGACAGAAAAGCATTCAATTTGATTCAAGTGCCTAAGCCGGCGTGTGAAAATCCATCAATGGACGGACGGGTAGAACAAAGTAAAATGGAGGAATAGGAAGAGCGTGAACTGTAAAGCTTCTTCCCTCACTTCAGTGCAACACAACAGGAAAAAAACAAAGTAGCTTTTGTAGGCTCCATCCGATCCAGCCCTAAGGACTTTTTTTTTTTTGCACTAAATGTCTTCATCCTTTCATTTAGGCACGGTACGCTGAGGGTCTTCACATGTCTCTGGAGTTAGGCAGGAGTGAGTGTGAGAGTGAGAGGGTCTAAGCCTTGTACACCAATAAAAATAAGCTCTATTTACTCGACGACGTGAAATCAATAAAAAAAGAAAAAAAATTGAAGTGTTTAGTTTGGATGCTTTTCCGATGAAACGGTTACAAGATCCCGAGCCAAAGCCAAGCTTCAAGCTGCACAAATCCGGGGATGATGAAGGGAGATGCATGTCACGTACATTTTGTATTTCTCTTTCCAATTCCGCCATTCCACCTGCGAAGAGGTCGAAGAAGTAAAGTTCTATCTATATCTATGCGGTGGCCTTACTTCATACAAAACAATAAAGCCGTTACGTGCCACTTACTTCAGCCATTCATACCGATGCCGATGTGGGAGTAGAGTAGTAGAGTGCTGAATTGACGATCAAGCTGATGTGCGCTCGTAAATTGTAAATGGAGTGGAGTGCAACCATTTTTAACAGTCAGATAAAGTACCTAAAAGAGAATGCGGTCTATGATGAAAAATTTAGTGGAAGATACACAGCATCACCAACCCATTAAATGTAATTAGCACGTTCATGCAAATTAAATTAGGCCCTGCATTATAGCACATATTATCCTGAGTCTCGAAGAAGCTATTGCGTTTTATTAAAAATTGTACTAGATCCTTTACAAATCTTTGAGAATCCGAGGGATTTATTTTACCTAGGTGCACTATATGTACGTTCAAAGAAACAACAAAGAAGGTGCTGCTGAGTACCGGGCTGAAACTTTCAGAAAAACAACAACGAAATAAAACAAAGTAACGAAGAACGTGCGAATTTGTACACGGTACGACTATACATCTAAAAATGCCTTACTTATGCCTGACACCCTTTTGTATGAAGTAAAACTCATCCATCTTTAAAAGTGTGCTATGTTTTTTTCCAATGAAATCCTATCACTATCCCAAGTTTTTGGAACTATTGGAGTAAAACGGATTTGATTGTAAGTTTGAGCGCCATGAAAAAATTACTTGCATTGCAGTTTTTGGAAAAGTATTTCTTTTGGAAATCCTTCGACCATGCATTGATCAAATTGATGAAATGAGCCTGAAATTGACACATGTACAAAAGAAACTACACAGTAGAACGCAGAACTAGTCGATTGCAGTAGAAAATAGTCCAATCTGACTGACTAAAAAACCTTTTGGAGGATGAAGTTTTTATCTGTAAACAAATACATACATATTAAATTACAAAGCCTTTTTGGAAGAGCATGTCATTAATTGTGATTATAACAATTGGATTGGGATACCTATACCATAACCATACCCATTGTCATGATAATATGATAATAATATAATAATATGAGCGTTCCAGGATTATATAACCGATCCGGTTCCGGTACAAAGAAAAGTGAAATCAGATACAGATAAATATTTATGGTTTTGGGGTGAATTGATTCCTCCTCTGTTTGTTTTCAATGAAGAGTTGGCCTCAATAAAAACCCTCTGCCACAATCGGTACTAACAACAATGTCGCGATCGAAAATGTTGATGGAACTTGTATCTGCGGTCGTTTTGTTTTAGATGGTGTATGATTTAGATTTGTAGTTTTGCCTGAGAAAACGAATCCCTCTCTATTAAACGTCCGCGCTTTCCCAACGCCAACGTGATTGTGATTGAATGTCAAACATGATCGGCCTCATGCTACGTTTTGTTCAGAAAGCAACATCAGCTGATTGAGTTGAATTTGAATGATGATAATTGATAATCTTTTGCCTGTCTTTCGAAGTGCCATTTTTTCTCACGCAAACGCAACGCCCGTCGTCATTTTCTCCTGTCATTGACTTCTGATTTCTATTTCGGGTCAATGTGTCGACCAGTTGTTCATTTCATTCATATTATCGAATTTGTATTTGGAATATTGAATTTCTGTAGCATACCTAAATATTTAATTATCGGAAACTAGTAATTTATCTGAAACTAAAACTGTTTTTGCGGCGAAGTGTAATTAAAGACGTAGAGAGTTGAGTTGGCAATGTTTTGGTTATGTCATAACGTGAAGGGTCATCCTCTACTGAGGATTATACTCGCAATTATTTTTATAACTTCTGGATTCTCAATTTTCGTTTTTCAATTGGCGTTGTGGATTATACTGCGACCATGGAGTCTGAGAGCTTACCGGAAGATCAATACTTACCTGGTCTTTTCTCTTCACAGTCGTAAGTAATGTAATTAAAGAGATTTTTCGTCATCCTGTGTACATTTCAATTAAGTAGTCCTAATGATTATTGACTTGCAACTGTTTCAGAGATAACATTCTTAATGGATTGGTGGGCAACTTGGGAGTTTCAATTATTTGTAGATCCAGATGTGTTCAAAAATTATATGGGAAAAGAACATGCATTTCTCGTTAGCAATCATGGATTAGAGATTGAGTCTTTCCTTCTGTGGGCCTTGAGTGACCACATGGGAATGCTTGGAAATACTCGTGAGTTTAAGTGTTATTATTAGTCTTTGGACGAAGTCATCACCACAAAAAGTAATGGTTTTTAAACGACCATTTCGCATGCAATTGGCTTTTTGTTGTATATTTGAACAGGTGGAGTGGCCAGGAGAAACTTATGCTATGTTCCCGTCCTTGGATGGTCGTGGTCACTTCAGGAACACATCTTTCTTGAACGAAACTGGGATAAAGATAAGGATGCCATAGCAGATCAATTGAAAAATTTTACGGCTTTTCTTCCAGGACAATCTTGGTTGACAATTTTTCCGGAAGGAACCCGATTTAGTGAGCAGAAGCACGAAACGAGTAAGAAGGTGGCCAGGGAAAAGGGTCTTCCAGAGTTGAACAATTTGCTTTTACCCCGAACAAAAGGATTCGTGTCCTGCTTGTCTCATCTAAGAGAACGATTTGCTGCAGTTTACGACATCACTGTTGTGGTTGATAAAGATTATACCAGGAACGCAACCTTCTCATCGCTTCTAAGAGGAGACCCTCTCGTCTATAAAAATAGCCTTGCGGCGATTTTCCACGAGGGATATGCCTCAAGACGAGAATGAATTGGCGGACTGGCTTCATAAAAGATTCCAAGAGAAGGATCTGCTCATCGACAACATGCGAAATAGGGGTGGATTCAACTCATTTCCTGAACAAAGGAAGGCTGGCTCCCCAGCATTGGAAATGATGGATTATTTAAAGGCATATGACTATGTGAACATTCCAAAAAGGGTACACTCTCTGGTCAACGTTCTTGCGTGGGCAGTTGCTATTTATGGAATGCTGATTCGTTTTGTCGTGGTCTCGATTATTCATGGAAGCTACATTCAGTTGGGGCTATTGGTTTCTGTCGTTATAATAGGTGAGATACGTGCATAATATTTTNGACAACATGCGAAATAGGGGTGGATTCAACTCATTTCCTGAACAAAGGAAGGCTGGCTCCCCAGCATTGGAAATGATGGATTATTTAAAGGCATATGACTATGTGAACATTCCAAAAAGGGTACACTCTCTGGTCAACGTTCTTGCGTGGGCAGTTGCTATTTATGGAATGCTGATACGTTTTGTCGTGGTCTCGATTATTCATGGAAGCTACATTCAGTTGGGGCTATTGGTTTCTGTCGTTATAATAGGTGAGATACGTGCATAATATTTTATTAAGACTTGATAGATGAAATAGAATGTCTTTTAAAAAGTGTATTGAAATTCTTTATTAATATAATATAGCGTCTTTTTACCTGGAGAAAGTTATTGATGTTTCACGTGTTAGCAGTGCGTCCTCATATGGCCATAGATCAGAGGTTGAGGAGGAGAAGCTTATGGAGACTAGTTCGTGAGTTATGCAGTGTATTCGTGAAGTAATGTTTGTGAAAGATTTGTTGCAGACACTGATTATTTTCGTCGAATAATGCGGTAAAATACTATTACTTTAATGTCCTTAATAAACTAAAAACTATTCGGTGATTTTTATTATTGATGTTTCACGTGTCAGCAGTGCGTCCTCATATGGCCATAGATCAGAGGTCGAGGAGGAGAAGCTTATGGAGACTAGCTCGTGAGTTATGCAGTGTATTCGTGAAGTAATGTTTGTGAAAGATTTGTTGCAGACACTGATTAAATTTAAATTTTCGTCGAGTTATGCGGTAAAATACTATTACTTTAATGTCCTTAATAAACTAAAAACTATTCGGTGATTTTTATGTTTATGGCAGTTTCTATGCATTGGTACTATAAAGTGTATTCAGGGTCAGATAATACCTGTATTGTGTGGCAATAAATTTTTACGTTGAAAATTAAATCTTGAATGAATATTATGAAAGGAATTTTTAACCTTTGTTGAAAATGAAGCTTGTGTAATTAGAGTTAGAGATTTGGCAGCATTATTTATTCAATATATGTATTATGATCGTAAGTCACTGGGGTCAGTCTGACTTTTTAATAGGCTTCCGCTGTTTCAATATAGAGAATTACATAGCTTTAGTTTTTTTAAAGCGCCCCTAATTACACATATCTGCTCCGGATTCCATTATGCTATATGCGTATCATTTAAAAAACCAAAAAAATCTGCTTCTTAACTTTCATTGAATCCACACATTTGGCAAAGAAATCTAATTTGGTGGCAATTTTTATCACGTACTTTTCCCGTAGAATAACGCTCACGGACGGTCACAAGTCTTTGTTCTTCTGCTTGTTTGAAAAGAAAGAAACACAAACAGACCTTACGGTACTTTTACGCCATCCCACTACTTTCACCGGAACCACTAGGGCAGTGAAAGTTAGCTATCTTCGAACAGTTTATAATGTACGTTATAGATGCTACATAAGTCCTTTATGAATCAAATGGAGAAAGATCCACGCTTATTCAACATTTATTCGCTTTTTTACTTCAACTGGTACAACCAAGCTTCTTTTAATTAAATATATTTAAACGAGGAGTGGATATGTTTCTTTAAAAAAGTTAAGGGGATTGGGGGAAATTCTGCATGTTGTTCCTTTCTTCAACAGATTTCAAAATCCCTAAGATTGCTCGTGACGAGTCAAGGGCAGCATTGCCGATTATATTGAGACATTTTCTAAAAGTAAAAAAATAATCAAGATGTATGTATGTGCCCCTGTAATTACTTTTTGCATGTTGTTTTGATCTTGATCAACCGACAAGATGTGTTGTGATGTGTCCCTCCTGCATAATTATCTCAAGAAAGGAGACCAAAATATTGTGGACCAACTCGCCAGGGATTGTTTTGATGTATGGCTACAGACATCCAAGATCTAATAAAAGCTGTAAAAATGAATGAACTGGGATTAGATTTCATAATGAAGTTTTTTCTTTCATGAATAGCATTTCGCTAGATAGAGATAATCTCTTTGATAAAATTGATGTCATATAATTTTGTCATTTTAGTACATATCACGATGTATATCCCTGTTTTGTCAACCCGTCCAACCAAATGCAAACGACCTGGCTTGGCTGTATGGAGAAAGCGGCTTTTCTTTTAGTCCTGTTATTTGACAGCTGTTACACATTGCCCTCCGCTAGCAATCATCATCATCTTCTACAAACTGCAAACGAACACATCGGCTACCATTCCTGTTGTAAAGGAACAAGGTGAATGAAATGAAGATTGAATTGTCTCCATATGGAGGAGTTTCCTGAGCACTACGTCAAACAAAAATTGCACGATTGTAATCAGTCAGAGCGAGTGAAAGTAGACATCATACAAACGGCATCATATCAATTTTCTTTTTACATAGTCGTAAAAGTATAAGCAAAAATTGACTAGATTTGAATAGAATAGAAGGTAGGAAAATGCTGTGACAGTTCTCTTTCTTTGTGCTTCTTTCCAGAGCTTCCAGTAATGAAATTTTCACTTATGTTGAAGAGCTGAATTGGGGCGATGTTAGACGGAACGGCAGTTGTAGAGCTCATACATGATAACTTGGTTTAAGCGGAAGTCAGTAGTGCTATAGACTAACCTGACGACGTACTTTTACCAGATTAAAGAATGATGAAGTGAAAGCACTCGAGCAAAAAGTAGGACTAGGGTGAAAGGCTCAACTCGATTCGCTGAAGTGTTTACGATTACGACGAAGTGGCATTCCAAACGCCTACACTTGGCAAAGATCGAAGTATTGCAATGAAGGGTTTACGAAAAATTAAATTTAGACTTCGACACACTACTGGTATGTGAATCTGTCATCCCATTGGTAGACATTGTCACCGTGTCTCTTCCTTCTCGGGTGGTATGAAATGAGAATGAAATTAAATTTGGAAAGGAAGTATTTAATTTGGTACATATTTCGTTTGATTGCAAAGGAAATGAAGGAGAAAGTTTACGTCTTGTTTATTAAAAATTTCCGTTCTAATTTGGTTAGGCAGTTTTGTTTTTTGTTTGTTAACTTTTTGATTGCGGGAAAAACTACCAGAATATTTTAATAACAAATCCCGCAATCAAAACACGTCTGCGGAGGTTGATTTTATGCCATGAACAACGCTTCTACATGGTTTTGTAAACTTCGTTCTTGTTCTTATCGAAATATATGAGGTCCATAATAAGATAAATAACCTATCTATATCAGTAACTTTTTTTCTTCTATTTTTGTCTTATCTATGACTATGTATATATGTACATGCTCATATTTCAGGACTTTCTGTTTGATGTGGCTAGTTGTTTCAATAATTTTCAAAACCAAATTATAGAGGTAGGTAGGTATAATTAGATAAATATATTTTAAACATCTATCGTTGAATGTAAGCGTATGTAGTAGATTTAGTGATTTGAGGTTGTGGTGAAATTCGTTTCATGCGTTCCTAGCTACATCGTAATTTTGTATTAAACTAATCCAAAAAGATCAATATGCTTTAGTTGGACGAGGCCGATGAGGGAGGAACTAAAAGTGCAAGATAGGGAGACCGGTTAACTTTCATGAATGCTCAGAAGTTTCTATTTGTGCTCCCGCTAAAACAATAGTCAGGATCGTCAATATTTGCAGAAAATATTAATTTTGTTTGGAAGGATTAATGAGTCTAGTTGTTGGTCCACATGTATAAAATGGGATGCGACTTTAATGACGGGCAACCCGTTGACAATGCCTATTTACCTAGCTTTTAAATTCAAATAAAATGCTTTAATTGACATATATGCAAAGAACTTTAGTTTGACGAAGGTTAAAGTTGTCTCAAATTTATTCAATGAGTGGAGCTAAAGTAATAGGAAGGTCTGCGAAGCCATGAATGGTCAGCTATTGTTAATTGTAATTTGAGACTAGGCAATGGTAAATTAATATGCCGGATCTGATAAGAAAATCTTTGGCGGGCGAATTCAAAAAGACGTTTTTCTGGACTGCTTAATGACAAAGGATAAATGGAATAGAAACTGTGCTAAATCGTTTATTTTTGTCCTAAAAATCAGTAAAAGTTCCCTCGAGTTTCAGATGATTATCCCAAATTCGATCACATTCCAACGTTCGGAGAAATTAGTATCCCTTTCACCTGCTTCATACAAACATATTTTCACGTGCCGCGTGGCAATAATGACTCCGTTCTCATTAAAGCATCATGACGATCGACGATCCATCTGTCCACTTTTTAAATGTCGGTCATGGATTCTTTTAAGCTTTGACTCAGATTAAGTAAGTTGTTGGAATATATGGGAAAGTTGCGTGAGTTGTTTGTAGCTACATAAAACGTGTCATACAAACACAATGAATGACAGAAGCGAGCGGAAGACTCTTCATTCCTATTTTTTCCTCATTCGCTCAGCTAGGGTTCAACTTCATGTTGCTGAACGTTGTAGCAGGAAAAAGAAATGTTTTATTTCACCCTTTCAATTTTTCAATGACAACTAGTGCATTTGCGTCACCAAAAAAAACAAGGTACAATGGGGAAATCAAAAGGAAAACAAACAAACAAAACTTTCTTTGCATTTGTCACTGGTTGGATCGTCCTCACTCTCGCTCACTCAACTCAATAGAATCATCTTCAATGGAAATACGACCGTACTTATTTGTATCTCAAAACTTCAAAGAGTTTGTCATTCAAATAGGATTTGAGGAAACATTTTTAAACAAAATATCCGTATCATCATTTGACGTCATTAAAAATACGATGAATCGAAAACGCTGAACTAACAACACCTGCATTAAAAAAAGTTTACTTATCTGCAACTTGTCGAGAAACTTCCGGTGTAAATATTCGTGTTACAAACTTGAAGATATAGAGTTGCTCAAGACACAAAAGTATATATGTATAGTATAAACTCAAACTAAATAACAAACGTTTATTATAGCTTCAATTTGATACTTGAAACACACGTAAAACATTCAATATGTGGACGCAGATTTAATGTTTATTTTTACTCCATTTTAAATTTATCATACCGCGACAAATCTAAGCAGTCCAAAACGAACGGAAGATACCAAGCCACGTTAAACTTTGAATTTGCCAAATGTACAAGCCAATTGAACAGTTCGATTTGATAATCCTTGATCCCTTCACCATCAATGTTAGGGTTTGCGTTGATAAGATAGTACAAAAGTAACTGTTGTGTGAAAGATGCCTTCGCACTCGTCGAAATGTAGTAGCGGAAGAAAATCATTGACGGAAGAGTAAAAATAACACGCATTCTCATGCCATTCAGGATTTCCAAAAGCTCGCGTTCCCTCAAACATTGTTCCAAAATCTTAATAAAAATTAAATAGATTCGGTGAAAAAGCCCAAGATGTTCTAGATTTTATATATTATAGAGTACCTGAAATCTAGCATCTACAATTTCCAGTTTCTGTTTAAAAGGTTGCATGTCGAATTTATGCGACAGGATGATCGGTTCCATGATCTCAGATACTACGCCTTTCCTTATATGACCAGCAAGTTGAGGTAAACGATCCAAACTTCTGTTAGCTTGCAATCCTCTTTCAATTTTTGCCACTTTGTCTGCGATGCGCCAGAACTTTCCCTGAAAGATACGGATCCTAAAATTCATACATAATTATTTGATGTTTCCATTGTTCTTGGTTGATTTCGTAGAAGGATGCTTAATAAATTGATGTTCTACTTTGTTTGTAATTTCTGGACAAGAAACATCTTGTGCAGAAAATGTGACACTCTAGCCTTATTTTCTGGTTCGATACTCCAATGATGATCTTTGTACAAAAACCAACAACAACCGCTGTGGATCAGTTTAAGTATCTCAAACTCAAATTCAAGGCATTCGACAAGGTTATGATAATCATCAAAGTCCTGTTCATAGAACTCCACTTCCATTGTGATCATCGCCATGTCATTGATAGAGCTTTGCACAAATCCGTTGGATTGCAGAAGTTGGGCTACACTCTCATAATCCTGCGCGTTTGGCATATTTAAAGTTAAGATATAATTCGCCAGCCTTTGCATTTGCCCCTCGCTAAACCGTTTGGCGAAATCATGGTAGAACGTTCTGAAAAATTAAAAGAAAAAAAAAGAATAAAAAAGTGATTGACTACGCACATTGAGTGTACATTTTTAAAGATAACGTTTCATATTTTTACCGCTCTCTTAATTCTTCATGTGCCTCTCTCACTGCAAGGTCAAGTCTATAATGCTTGCGCAAATTGGTCCAGCGATGAAGATCAACTTCCATCGCGGTTTCTGAAAGATTAAAACACTAATTTTAGATTATTCGGGACGTAAAGATAAGTGAGCCGTTTTGAATTTCTCTCAATTTTTCACAGTTTGATGAATAATGAATGAAAACCAACTGATATTGAATAAATATCAACAGTTTAGTTGTAAAGCAGTGAATATAGCTCAGTTTTTTTTGTAAAAATTCTCACGATTGTAATAATAACGCCATAAAATTATGTGTGCATGACACCAAACAATTTTCTTGAATTCGTACTTGCTTGATTTGGTCTTACCAATCGACCAAAGAAGCGAAGGGTTTCACGAAATTCGTCTTCAAAACTTGCAAAGCTGCGCGGTAGCAATATTATGTACTTATTTAGATAAAAGTAAAACAGTTTCTGGTCCCATATCCTGCAAGTCTTCATTCCCTTACCCTAACAATAAGTTGCTTCTTACATCAACAATTCCGACTTTTTATAAATTTTGAAATGGATGTTTTCATAACTTTTAATTGTATCCACCAACAAAAAGCATTCCCATAAATAAAAACTTATGTTTTTAGTATTACAGATTTTTTAAGTAAGCTAGAAGCTGTACTGATGAGTTCTGAGATGTTACTAGATTAATTAAAGAAGCATGTTTGAAGTTTTACAAAGTAAGTAATCTTCCAACTTCCAACACGACATATTATTGTGAATTTCATGATATTTGACGCTTATGTAGATAAATAAAAAGCAAATAGGAGTCTATGTTGTATTTCTTAGAAGAATGTTATGAAAATGTTTCTCAATACTTCAAAAAAGTAAACTGTTTATTTTCGTTCTAGGAAACTTCCCCTAAAGATATGAAAATATGAAAAGGAAACAACTTTCTTTTGATATCTCACTTTACTCTGCAATCATTTGGGCATGGCCAACGGGGTTTTGTAATAAAGAAGGAAACTGAAACTGGAGACTGGAGACATCTTCAAAGTGGAAGTGCTTTTTGTGATACGATGACGTCTCTTCATCATAGAATCATGAATTCTGATGTGTTTGGATGGAGATACTATTTGTATTCATATGGAAAAGGCGAAGAGAATTCATGTTGATGATTTATAAATACCAATCTGGAATCGAGATGTATCAGTCCACTGCTTTTACGGCTTTATCAAGAAAAGTAAAGGGTCCACAAGGTTCAATTCAGGGCTGAAAAAGAGTCTTTACTTACACACGTAATGTTTTTTTTGCATTGCCTTTTGTTTGAGTTTGAACATTTTAAAAATGTTTTTTATAAAAAATATCATCAATACAACTATAGTACAGTATGTCCTCTGTAAAATAGTGCTATTTTGGCCAAAAATATCTCAAAAACGGAAAATACTAAAATATTGAATTATGGTTTATTTGAAG
>JAHZMX010003543.1:2804-13330 GCA_027743895.1 Seira musarum
TTTTTACCGGTTTCGGCTTACTAACTTCAAATGCCCCTGTCGTGGAAATTAGCGGAGGAAAAGTTCAGGGGAAGGTGGCCATGTCAAGGGGCGGAAGAGAATACTATGAATACCTCGGGATTCCGTACGTCATAAATTACTGTGCAAATAAGTTTCCTTTGTATTCGTTATTTAATGTACAATTGTGGTCTTTTATGAAAGATATGCAAAACCGCCTGTTGGTGATCTACGATTCGAACCCCCGGTTCCACCTGAAAGGTGGAAGGGTATATTCAAAGCAACTTCTTATGGATGTGGTCTTTTATGAAAGATATGCAAAACCGCCTGTTGGTGATCTACGATTCGAACCCCCGGTTCCACCTGAAAGGTGGAAGGGTATATTTAAAGCAACTTCTTATGGACCTCCATGCATGCAGTTTGATGCACTGGTTTACGGCAGATTAATTGGTGACGGAAAAAAATATATTATGTACTTTTAGTTAGCACTACATAGTAGATAAATAGGTATTTCGGAGGTAAATTGTTGATTTGTGTTTGTAATGCAGGAGAAGAAAATTGCTTGTATGTTAATCTTTACGTTCCAAAAGTACCCAGAACAACATCAAGGCTGCCAGTTCTTGTTAAAATTCATGGCGGAAATTTTATCACCGGAGACTCTTCTATTTATGGTGCAAAGTATTTAATGGACGACGATTTAATAGTAGTAACATTTAATTATGTAAGACTTTGCCATTTTTTGAAATCTTTATGTCCAATTATCATCATAAAGGCAGTAATTTTTTATTTCATAGCGCTTAAGTGCACTCGGTTTCTTGAACACGGGCGAGCTAGTCCGGGGCAACATGGGATTCAAAGTAAAAGTTACCAATAACACTTCATAACCCTACCCTATACGTTATTTACTATAAGGTTATATAATACTAATTAATAATCAAACGCATTATCATGGGTTTCAAGGATCAGTCGATGGTCTTACGTTTTTGTCAGGAGAATATTCGGAGATTTGGAGGTATGGAATAACAGGGTTTTACCTACAAGTTTTTTTTAAAGTATTCCTTGCGTTTCAGTAATATAAGTTAAAGGAAATAGAAAAACGACTAACAGTTTTTTTACCCTTTTCTAAGGGTTTCGTTGATTTACTTACTCAATTTTTTTTTCCAAGCACATTATAATCTTTAAAGTCCGTAAAAGCTGCGAATTTAAGCAAAATGATGTAGAGTATTTCTCATATACCTGCTAAGACTTAAATTTCGAAAAAAGTTACACCTTTTGTCCATTTTAAATAACCGTTAGTCAAATGATTCAATTGATTTATTTCTATTGCAATTCTAAAAAAAATGAAACAAACTTTCAAAGAACATTTGGCTTGAAATATTATTCTTATTTGAAGGAGACCCGGACAGAATAACTCTCATGGGAGAGGATGCTGGTGCCATAGCAGCGCATTTTCATATCCTTTCGCCACTTTCAAAAGGCCTATTCAGCAAGGCAATCTTACAGTCCGGTACCGCAGCAATGCCAGGAGCCTTTGTGGAAGATCCAAAAAGTCAAGCAAAACGATTTGGAAAAAGAGTAGGATGTCCAATAAAGAATACTACAGCTCTTGTGGTTTGCTTAAAACGTAAACGAGCAAAAGTGTTGATACTCCCTAGTTCGGACACACAGAGCCCAATCCATGAACCGGAAGATGTATTTGCTGCAACCTTAGAAATAGTCCGTAGGGAAGATACTTTCCTATCTGAGCATCCCCTTACCATTCTCGAGCAGGGAAGCTTTAATGCCGTTCCAGTGATAATGGGCGTCACCTCTGCTGAGGGTTGCATGAAAACTGCTCGTAAGAAGACAAATTGAAATAGAAGAAAATTGGATTGACAGAAAACTACAGTTACAATATTTGAATTTTTATATATCCTATAGGAGTGTCTGCTTACCCAGAGATACAAGAAAACATCGGCAATCACTGGAGGGAATGGGCACCTCGCTTCCTGCACTATGATCCTGAAAATTATGATGTCTCTGAACGAATTCGGCAATATTACTTTGGTGACGGGCGAACAGCGAATCCTGGAGATGATTTGGAAAGCTTCACTCAAATGATTTCTGATGGGATGTATTACCATCCTTTGAAATACTCGGCCGTGCGACATGCTCGCTTTGCCCCAGTGTACATGTACTTTTACACTTACGAGTCAAAAGCTCTTCCAAGCACATACAGTCTTGTTCGCGCAGTAAGTCCTACAAGCTGGACGCCATCAGAGTTTCAAGTCGCCGCTGCGGTAACCCATGATATGATGAAGAAACGATCCCGTTCTACTGGATCTCATGAATGGGGTGTATGCCATGGAGAAGATGAGCTTCTACTATGGCATTTCAATTGGATGACCGAAATATGGAAAACCAGTCCAGACTTTAGATTTTCCAGAGCTTTACTTTCCGCATTTGTCAATTTTGCTGAGAAAGAGTAAAATCCTAAATAGTTATTCGAAACACAAAGCTACATTGTATTGTTGATCTGATAACAATTTCTCCTTGGATTTTTGAAAGTGGTTTCAGGATGAAGTTCGAGGGCGTGCCTTGGCCAGCCATAGATCCAAAGGATGAGCCGTTGCCCTATATGCAACTCGATGAGCCTGCTCGAATCATTGATGAACCTTTCACTAAATATTTATCCTTTTGGGACGATCTCGAAATCAGAAACCCAAATAAAACAACTGACGACTACAGCATGTAACCTCATTTGCAAATAAATCTCGTAAATTTTCGCAAAACAGATATAAGCCACATACCTGTATTAAATATTTTTCATTTCGTACAAAACAATTGAGGATGAATCAGCGATGACACTGCAAAATAAATAAAATGGAATGCTTTAATCACCTACTCCACTAATACAGACGACCTTGATTATGTTATGCAATATCAAATCAAAGCTGATTTAGCACAAATCATTTAATGATTATTTTTCTTTAAAGGTGCATCAGAATTCGTCTTCATTATTTAGGTTGTTGTGTATTTCCTACGTCACCAATACACCTTCATTTTCATCATGTAACAATGTAACAATTCTTGTGCATTATTGCTGTTTCTTTCATGTTCGAAACATGTCTCCAAAATCGCACACTCGACTGTTTTGCTTTGCCTACATGTTTCTCTGGTTATGGGGTTTGGCTACCCCCTGCATTGCCACTGTGACTCGACCTAGAGATGCGCCTGTGGTGAACACGACCTTAGGAAAAGTTCGGGGTATCGTTGATTACTCAAGAAATAATCAACGATTTTACCGGTATCTCGGCATCCCTTATGCCGAGCCTCCTGTGGGTGAGCTCAGGTTTGAGGCGCCGGTTCCTTGGCGAGAACCTTGGAATGGAGTGAGGGCTGCCGATAACTGGGGTGCGCCTTGTTTACAATTTGACGCTATTTTGCGAGGACGAGTTTTAGGTATGCGCCTCCTTTATTGTGTAGTACATTACCCAATATTTAGAATCTAACATTTTTATTGTGCTAAATTTACATTGTAATGTGAAACAGGTGAAGAGAATTGCCTGTATTTAAATATATTCAGCAGAGAGGTGAATCCAAAAATTGAAATCCTGCTATATAATTAAATTGCTGTATAAATGAATTAGTAAAATTTAGAAATTTCTAGCTCAACCCTTCCAAACCAGTTCCCGTTTTAGTGTGGGTGCATGGAGGTGGCTTTGTTGCTGGGAGCAGTGATATGTACGACCCAAAATACTTGATGGACCATGAAATTGTAGTTGTTAGTCTGAATTACCGCTTAGCTTCACTTGGATTTCTCAACACAGGTCTGTATAACAAATATACTGAACAAGTGCCCTCTGACCAGGTTTTCAATGTGTTAAATCTGTTTCTAACAAGTGCCCTCTGACCAGGTTTTCAATGTGTTAAATGTTTCTTCAGGAGATGAATTAATTCGCGGCAACATGGGCTTGAAGGTAATTTAAGAACCTAATTTTGTTTACATAATTCTCACCTGACCCAACAAATTTCGTTCGACCTACCCGGAATAAACTACAAAGAACAAAAAAATAATAATAATCCTCCAAAATATTTAATTTTTTTCAAGGATCAAAATCTTGCATTACGCTTTGTGAAAGTGGAAATGTATACTGTCCGTGGGCGCTCACTAGAAACCCAGGAAACCAAGCTAGATATTTTGGAAAGAATCTTGGCTGCCCAACGGATAACACCAGTGTTCTAGTAGATTGTCTTAAAAATATGGATGGGAAGGATATTGTAACTGAACATCACAAAATCCTTTCACCAATTCACACGCAAGATGACTTTTTTCCCGGATCCGTGGAAGCCGTAGTAAGAAACGACACTTTCCTTGCAGAAAATCCATTTATGATGATTGAACGCGGCGATTTCAATCGAGTACCTGTAATCTTTGGAATTAATTCAGCCGAAGGGGCTCTAAAAACAGCGAGTACAGTAATTAATCATAAAAAGTTTGTAATATTTTGTAAAAACAAAATCATGTAAATCTTAATTCTGGAATCATTATCAGGACTGGAGGCCACACCCCCTGTCATGACTGCTCTTGATCATCAGTGGGACGAGCACGTGGCAGTTCTGCTCCATTTCAATCCAGAAATGAAAAACGTTTCCAGCAAAATTAGGCATTACTACTGTCCGGAAACTATATTGATTGAAGATGACGAAGACGAGAGTAGCAACAATAATAATGCCAGAGTCCATCCACAAAACGCTTTGGAGAACGTGACGCACATGATTTCCGACGGTGTTTGGTATCACGCGACGAGACAAGCCGCACTTGATCACGCAAAATATGCACCGGTGTATTTAAACTACTTTTCATACCATTCCACAGTCCTTCCAAGCTCATATACGTTCATCAAGAGTGCACGCAAGAGGGACAACATTCCAGCCGAGTTCACGTGGCCCAGGTATTTTGCCGAAGCTTACATAAATCAACTATTCTTTCAACACCGAGATCCCAAACGTTTCGGAGCCTGCCATGGAGACGATTTGATGTATTACTGGAGCACAAATCCTTTCCTTCAAATTAGAACGTTCTCCCAGGATTATCCCTTCTCATCAAATCTTGTAAACACCATAGTCGAATTTACGAGCAATAAATCCGAGTTACAGTTTGCCGGTACCACATGGGATCCTGTTAACCCAAACGGAACCCTTATGTATATGAAGCTGGATAGAAATGCGGCAATGATAGAGCAGCCATTTAAAGATCGATTGGACTTTTTTGATTCACTTAATATTAGAGATCCCTTGGATCCTAATAATTGGTGATGATGAAATTGTTTTTAAATATACATTGTTGCCATAAAACCTACCTCCGAGCTCGAATGAGCGATAAAAAAGTAAGTTTAAATAAAATTTATTAAGATTTAGTCAGTAATAATAGAAAATGTATTTCTTTTTACATCATTCTTTTCACGTCAAAAATTGTTCAATACGAATTACATCTCTTCATGCCTTACAAGAATATTTAACTTGCAAAGGGGACGTTAGAGCAAACAACTGACCATTTTAAAAATATCATATCGAAAGAACACTCACAACTTGTCAGAACTTACACATATTTCGATACATGCAACAACATTAACAATTTGGGAATAAACAAATGATAAAAAACGCAGATAACGCATGGAATGCCAAAGCTCATATGACATTTTTCCCCTTGATCCAGTCTTGTCCAGTATTAAATGGTTTGTTTCAGCCATTCAAGCTGAAATATTATAAGTTGAAACTTTATTTCAACCAACGCCTTGAAAAAAACATTATTATCCAATTGGATATGGGATTTGTGGTCTTTACACGCATTAAAGCGTTAATTAACATTTATGTGGTTTAAATCTTGACTTTTAAGTGCTTCATCTGTCATGGATTTCTTCAAAGGTAATGGAAAAAGTGAAGACTCTCGAAACCTAATCTCCATAACGAGAAACGGAAGTGAAAATGACAATCCTGGAAGAAACTATGGTTCAGTAGATGGCCTCGACTATGGCAAAACGAAAACGTAAGCAACAAATTTCATTTCCTCAATTCGAGTAGGGATTCTAAAGTGCAACAAAAATATTAAGAGGCGTTTCAAAAACTCTTCATTAGCTAGTGAAACAGATTAGAACTCTAAAAGGTGAATTCGTTCTTGCTTTTTAGACCGAAGTCTGATCCCAATGAAAAGTTTCAAGGATACAAAGATGCTAAAGAAAATGAGGTAGGCCAAAGTCTTGAACAAATCATTCAATTATCTATAGCAACACCTACCGACGGACCCAATCGCCTATACGCCTACCTGTACTAATTGACTCGTTAAAATATAATTAAGACCGAAAGTCTGACGTGCATCTACTCATCAAACGTTTTCGTAATGTATGCTTCTACCCAAATACCTTTGCTAATGCTTCATTTTTGGATAATTCTCACTTTCCCAAATTACACCTTGAAGCTACGCATTTGCCAGTTTCATCATGCTTGATCATCAACCTTACCTGTGCATAGATATTGCTGATAAATAAAACCTTTTAGTTTTTCATTCATATTTAAATTACCGACACATTCATTTTTACGATTTATGAATAATATATTTAGCCTCTCTGCTTTCTTCATGTTTCATTATTTGCCTTGTAACCACAGAGGGAGGATCCTAATATTCCTGGGGCGAGTGCAGCACTCCGAAAAATACAAAAAATGTCCGACCAAACAAGTCCAGGAAAAAGCTGTAGCACTGATACAGTTAATACGTCAACAAATTCATTCGAAACAGTATCCTCCTCATCCAGAGTTTCTGAAAGGATTAATGGAGCTTTGAAGGTGTTCAAATTGCATCCGATTCTTTCCCAGTTTGTAGTATTCTCTGCGCTACCTTTATTAATTTGGGTAGTCATATATTTGGTTGTCGGCCATGACAACTTGCCTGGAGGGACGATTTTTCTTTTGGTTCTCCTAGAATGCGGGGGCCGACTCTTAGGTTGGTTTTCACATTTAGTAACGCTGTGAAAACAAGGATTTCATGAAATGAGTCTCTTGGAATAATAGGCTATCTTGTAAGTCTCATCCATTTACCTCCAATGGTTGGAATGTTGGGCCTTGGAATAGCCGTGAGGAATATACCTCTCGGCTTGATGACGAATTATAACCCAGTCGTGTCAGCGCCAATACGGCAAGTAATTTGGGCGTTTTAATCCTTCATTTTCGTCTTCTTTTGAATGTTTCTGCGTTTCTATTTCGGACTTTTGTTAATTTTTTTAGATTGCTCTTGCCGTCATTCTGACCAGAGCTGGATTTGGTCTGGACCTCAACACTTTGATTAAATTCAAATGGCTTGTGCTGCGACTTGCCGTCCTGCCAACTGTATTGGAAGCTTTGGGAGTTGCAGTGGTTACGCATTTTCTACTCGGGTTTCCATGGGTTTGGGGCATCTTAGTAGGATTCGTTGTTGCTGCGGTTTCCCCGGCGGTAATAGTCCCTCGAATATTAGAGTTTAAAGCGCAAGGATATGGAGTCGAAAAGGGGATTCCTACCGTGATTTTAGCTGCTGCCAGTTTGGACAATGTCGTTGCAATCTCATTCTTTGGAGTTGCTCTGTCGTTCATTTTCTCAGCAGATAGAGGCATTTTATCTATGGTATCCCAATGTCCATTGGAAGTACTGGCGGGATTTGGATTCGGTATCGTGTGGGGCTTCCTCGTAGCGTTCATTTTCAACCCGTCCAGTACAAAAAATCCAGAGGTAGAGGTGGATCCTGATGAAAGTTTTGTCAAGGGTTGTTTCGTTTTGGGAGGAGGAATTGTGTCAATTTTCGGGTTTAAGCTAATTAATTATTCTGGAGCTGGTGCATTGGGTTGCATCATATCAGCATTTGTGACAGTGACTTTGTGGAAAACTCGGAGATTTTCTGATTTAGAAATTGTAAGTCTTTTGACCACTTTCTAGAATTTATTGCATTTGTTTTTAAAAATATTCATTATAATTTATAATTGACCCAACAGAATCAAATCAAATGGGGGTTTACATTTCTCTGGAAATTTTTTGAACCACTTCTATTCGGAGTCATTGGGTGTCAAATGGTTCTCAATGAGCTAGAGGGAAGAACGGTTGGCTTGTCAGTGGCAGCTCTGCTTATTGGCGCAACGATTCGTTTCATCATCACCTACGGCGCAGTCTCAGGAACTGACTATACCGTCAAGGAAAAACTCTTCTCAGCAATTGCATGGGTTCCTAAGGCCACGGTTCAGGTAAAAAGTTAATTTACAATGTTTTTTAAAATTCTTCTTGAATACTAAGAAAAAATCATAATACAAAATCCAAAATAGGCTGCCATAGGACCAACCGCACTCGATTACGCTAGAAACGTGGAAACAAGTGATGCCCCAGAATTACAACGTTTGGCCACGGATGTGTTGACAATTGCTGTAGTTGTCATTTTGTTGACAGCCCCTATCGGAGAATTTGCCGTGATGCTGACTGGGCCAAGGTTTTTATCTAAGGCTGCAGATAAAAAGGATCCAGAGGAGAATCGTCCTGTTCCACATGATAAGGGTAAAGACGAGAATTCTTGTCCAGCATAGATAAACATTAATAATGCAAACATTTACTTTTTTTATCCAATTCAATATACTGCTAGTCCCAGCTTAAAATAATTTTTCTACGCTTATGTTTTCTTGTACTTATATGTTACCACAACTTTCAACTTTGAAATTTAGACCTTGTTTAAGAAATGCATACAATTTGACATTGAGAAAAACAGCTTGATCAACAAGTTCTTCATAGTACAAAATGAGATTTTTTTTAAAATAAATTTTAAAACACATTATTAGTTTCTTATTTGTCATTGATAATTAATGAAAATCGATCTTCGAATTCCAATGCATTTTTATCTGTCAGTACTTCAGTCAAATATGTATGTAATTGTCAAACAGTAAATTATCATATAAATTATATTGGGGAGATATGATACAAAATCTTATTTGTGTCTTCAATATTTAAACCTGGACATTACGCTAAATAAAGTAACTAATAAATTTTAAAATTAATTAAAGAAATACTATCATCTCATTGCAACTCCTGTTTTTCATATTGATGCACATACATTATGTTACAAGATTTATTTAAAGTTACAAACATATCAAACGTGTAATAATAAAATTTTTGGCTAGAGCAATAATAGAAAGCGATAGTATTCCGCTATGCTGCTGCTGTAATGTTTGGCAATATCTATTCTCAATTATTCTTGTAGACAAAGTGTAATAAAAGAATTACTACTTTTTCATCTACAGTTTACTGCAACAGTAGCTTAACAAAAATATTATGCACTAAACTAACTCAGGTATTTTTCAACCGTACAATTTTTATTTATTCGCATTGTTCGATACTACTTTTATTATTCTGCTGCAGTGCCAATCCTGGTGTAATATATTTACTGTATGCTCATGGGACTACATGTTAGACTATTTATTGTTCGTCAAGAGCAATTTTTTCTGCTCTATTGTGTGCTCAGTGGTAAATAAAGTAAAGTTCAAAGGAATGAAGGTGAACCTCACTATTATGCATGTTTTTGTAAAAAATGAAACGCACAAAGACTTTCGGCATAATATTGTGCATTACATATTGCATACCACACATTGTAGGGAAACTGTAAAAAAATGAGTGGTGAAGTAAGTAATAGAGAAATGATGAACATGTGTTGATCTTGCAATTGGCTCATGACTGTTCGCCATACCATCATATGGATGGGTCCATATATTAACACAGACCTCGAAAATATTGAGGCACATAATAATCATAATCGTAATCAAGTTAAATAATTTGCTTAATCTGCTACAGTCTTGTGATCTTCTTTCTTCGCTGGAATTATGTAGTAGGAACTGAATCGTAGTTGAAAATTGTTTTTGGTACAAAGGCACAAGAATATTCGTCGTCATAATGGCGAGCAGAATGTTAAAAAATACGCCTATCAAAAGGCAAATGAATCACAAAGCAATTGCATTCATCGCATTACTCATCATCACTACAAACATTATAGAAGCAGTAGTACTTGTCGTCGTCGTCAGAATTAATTTTAATATGGAACGTGAAATAGGAAGCTGAAGGCTGAAATACATGACCACCAGCCGACAGACGGAAGATAATTTGGTTCATTGTTACATTTAACTATACACATGAGAACATGAGAAGTGCTGAATTATGTGGTTAGCTCGGACTGGAATTGTGTGATACGATGTTGTATGTGATGATTTAAGCGAGAAATAAACTGTCTTAAATGTAATGTGAGGCGCGATCATGGGAAAAACAAAATGTTTTTGTAATATAATCACCAGCAATTATCAAAGGAGAGATGAGCCCCGTGAAAGAAAGTGAAGCAAACCAATCAGGGTTTGCTTGCACTAAACATTCGAGGAGTTCAGCTCATCTAAATTTTATCAGCAACAAATCAGTATTTACCAGCAAGTTTAACTTGCACAGCTCCAGTGGGAACATGAACAATGAAACGTCTTAAATGTTCACTTGTAGTTCTTTTT
>JAHZMX010003544.1:0-13268 GCA_027743895.1 Seira musarum
ACCGGCAAGTTTTGGCAATGAGCTTCTTTCCTTTCATGACACACATGCATGAACACAAAACGAGTAGACAGTATGTACGGCACATGTTCATGCCAGGAGCAGCCCTCATAAAGTAAAAAAGTAATTCGAAGTTACTTACTGTGAACTGTAACGTAGGCTCCATTCTTATAGCATCTAATCAACACTTCACCTGTAAAAGTACAAAAACAAGATTTTTTAACACATCACTTTGATTTTTTGTCATGTCTCCCACTTTGCTGTGGAACATTTTCACAACAATTTATTTGCAATCTTACACACTCGGTGATATCATGTCTTTACCGTAGGTTGTCCGGTTAAGCAAGATCATAATATATTTTCTTCTCAGAGTCATTAAGAGAATGGATTTAATAGCTATTGCTTAATAAGGTTTTACTATTTGACAGCGCTAAAGTGATTGGCATAAAAAACTTCGGTGTTTCTGCAGCGTTACGTATTTTTGATATTATTATAATTATTAGGTTAATGCATTTTATCAAAATCAGCAAACTTCAAAACAGAAAGAAGCGTTTCATGCTTAAAAGCATTTTACCCAAAAGATTAGATACGGACACCAAAAAAAACGAGGGAAATAAAAGTAGTCATTTATTTGCCTTTCTGCAATAACGGGAACTGGGTCTTTTGTTTTCATATGGTTAAGTGCCAAGAAAAAAGATTTAGTGAAGTAACAAGTCATATAAAGCAGTAAATGAGAAGAGATATGTGATTTTACTCTATTCAAGTATGCATTATAAATATTACTACAGGTGAAATGTCACGGCAAATAATTCACACAAATATATGCTTGCAATTTTAATATAGTTTTGCACGGACAGCGAAACGATAATTAACCTTTTTTTGTACGAACCTGAAAATATTAAACAATTTTTATTTTGTATTATGGGTTAAGAGTTCGAATGTCGCTTATTTGCTCACATTAGATAGTAGTACTCATCGTCTGTCAAGGAATATACATTCCCCTGCATATCGTGCGTTACGTTTTCATCGTTTCAGCTAGTGTGTGAATGAGTAGGAGAAAGCTTGTACATAATGGAGGAAGGAGTCATTGTCTTTGACATTCGTTCTGCATGACTTCATCAAATATGTCAAAACCCGATATTGCCATTGTTCTCTTACTATAAAGCTCTTCGAATGTGTGGATAAATCCATTATACTTACATTTATATTTTTTGAATGAACAGGCCACATTTCTGTGGTCAAGTGTTATTGAGTCATAATAGTCAATTTTCATCACTCACACCATCTTAACCCCATGACTTAAAATTCTGTTTTGTATGCGCCTTTCTCGACTCCTTTGCGTCGCTTGTTCTTCTAAACACTCCTTTTTGTGTAGGTAAATCTCTATCACCATCGCCATTCCCATTTTTTACCGACACTGTGTACGTCTTTTTTTCCTCTCTTTCTCTCTCTCTCTGGAGATAACGCTACTTGAAAAGAATAGAGATCAAATGTCAATTACAATCTCAACACCAACAAACTTTTCTAGTTGTTGACAGCTGAACGTGTAAAAAGTAGCCATGCTATGCTATATCCACCGAAGGTAACATGAAATGGATGAATAATATTTCATGATTACCTAAAATGTCACGAAGTGGGTCTTTTCTTCCCACTACTACATCCTCATTATTACTACATGCATCGTAGATTTTGCTGATATCACGTCTTATTTATCAAATAGGAAAACAGGAATGTTTTTTTTTGGGTCCCTAACCAAGGAAGATTCTGACATTTCACTAGAACTCCTTAAATCTTTAATTCCGCATGACTACGTTACATTTGCATGCCCGCATTTCACTATTGTATTTAGCATTATCTGCATACACACATCTGCGTTGTGCTGTTGATATTTACATCAGATAAAAATGTAAAGGTTTGGCCTAAGAAATGTAATAAAATCATTATTACGAAGCTATGAGCTATCAGCGGAGTATTGATTTTGTAATTATACCATTACACAATTATAAGTCATTACAACGTTTGTTTGCTAATTCTTCAAAACAGCGGAACAACATCATAGCACCTTTTAAGTGTTAAATATGCAGTCAGAAGTACATGAATTGAAGGGATCTTATCCAATAATTCAGTAATTTTAAATAAACTTGGAAAATGTATTTAATAAAGATTGTTACACGCACAAAAACAGGTTAAATTTACTAGTTTCTCAACTTTCTATTCTATTGGCATTAAAAAACGTGGCATTAAAAAATGGAAAAGAAATGAGAGAAAATATGATTTGAGAACTTAATACCGTTGTTAAATTCAGATAGCAAAGTGCATTAACATTTCATTTTTTTCTAAACCTAATCATGGACCTTGAAAGTTTTATCAAATTTTATGTGTGACTGAAATCGAAATGATAATGCAAGTCCCGCAACGAAACAACCATATTTTTCATTACTCATAAAACATTGTTACAAACTATGTCCTACGAGTGAACATTTGTAAAACGCCAAAGATAGGCATGCTAAATTATATTGCCCTTTTATGGTCATTAATAACTTTTTATGACAGTTCTTATTCTATACATTGTACTGGCAAAATGTAACGTGCATATTTGTAATTCATATTACTATCAATTTCACTCCTCTACGTGCTCCTCAGAAAAGAATGAGCTCCTCGCCTATGCTCAATGTGAGATTCTCACTAATGTAAAGACTAAATTCAAAAAGACTTTTGGGGCTCTGTATGGCAAAAAAACGCTCAAAATTTGACAAGATTTCTTGTTCTATGAAATCCATTTAAAATTGATGCTCAATGCATTTTTCATTTAGATTTTATAATAATTATAAATGATTTTTAAAATCCCAAAAAAAGCGGGCAACGGTTGTAAATTTTATAAATTGGTGAGAGGGAGCGTGCTCAATTGAAGGGTGATGATGTGAAATGTGAATGGTATACAATGTTCTTGTGGAAGTTTCATTGCAGTCACATGCTTTAATTTCAAGTTCAAATGAAGAATGACAACATTGTACTGGCAAAATGTAACGTGCATATTTGTAATTCATATTACTATCAATTTCACTCCTCTACGTGCTCCTCAGAAAAGAATGAGCTCCTCCCCTATACTAAATGTGAGATTCTCAATAATATAAAGACTATAAATTCAAAAAGACTTTTGGGGCTCTGTATGGCAAAAAACGCTCAAAATTTGACAAGATTTCTTGTTCTATGAAATCCATTTAAAATTGATGCTCAATGTATTTTTCATTTAGATATTATGATAATTATAAATGATTTTTAAAATCCCGAAAAAAGCGGGCAACGGTTGTAAATTTTATACATTGATGAGAGGGAGCGTGCTCAATTGAAGGGTGATGATGTGAATGGTATACAATGTTCTTGTGGAAGTTTCATTGCAGTCACATGCTTTAATTTCAAGTTCAAATGAAGAATGACTTCATTACCCATTAAAAATTCCCGGAAGTATGCATTTCAAATTTAATTCGGGTTGACAAACGAAACCAAATAATGTTCATGTGAAAAAAAATGCTCAAATCAACTCTATTTGTTGGCTAAAGAAAATAAAAATGAATGCTGGAATGCATTGAATTGTGAATAAAGAAGATGAAAGGCGTACGTACTTGTTATACTTTTCTTTTGTTTGTACAAACCAAAAGTTCATTCTTGGTTTACTTCATATTCTTCATCCCGTGACTGAAGTTTCTCGGTTTAACTAAGTTACGTAAGCTCTTTGTTTATTCTTCGCCTTTTTTGCAAAGTTAAAGCAGGCAAGGATGCGTGAGCTATCTCATGCAGTAGTCTAAGATGAAATGTAGTCGTCTGTAATGAGATGAGATAAGGTTGAGACCACGCTTTTAGAAAAGCTTGTCATGCATGGCGTGAAAACAATTTTTGTACACTACAAAAGCAAAAACAGAAAGGCAAGCAACGGCAAATTTCAGGAGTGTCGACAGTTAGACACCTAGTCAGTCAATAAGAGAAAATACTTGTGCAGAAGCTTTAACGTCTGGGAGGGAGAGATGCATTCATAAGCTTCTTTTTTTTGTCACGACTCGCTCCGTAGTAAAAATCTTATACATAACTACTTGTACGTATACAAAAGTGGGGAAAAATAAATGTCAAGCAAAGCCTAAGGATGATCTCAACAAAATCGACGACAGCCTAAATGAAGTTTATTTTGCATATTTAAATGCACTCCCAGTATGGTGTGAAGCCATTTATGCATTTCAAAACACCAAGAAAAGATATTTTTTAACCGGTGGTGACAGTTGACGTTTCATTATTGGCTTTGTTGCACATGGTGTTCATCGTTCATGATTTAATAATTACAACTTAACAGTTACTTCTTGTGTATGAGTAATGCAGTAATAAAAGCATAATATTAAATCTCATAATCGTCAGCAAAAATGTTGACCATCTGGGAGAAAAGTTAATTGAATTAAAATCTCAAAAATAGTTTGGTTAATCATAGATAAAGAAATCTCAATGTCTGTTGGTCAAGTCTGATAGTATTGTAGCTGTGAATGTCCAATATTTTTTTTTTTCGTATAAAATTTTAAATGTACTAAGAGCAGCACACAAACCTTTCTCCGAGAATGGTGTCTTCACAGGTGGTTTCTTTACAACTTTTCTCGGCGTATTGTAGCGATGATGTTTCTTTATCGAAGACCGGTTAGAATGATTCGAGCAAAAAGATTTGAGAGGAAAGGTAGTGCTGTCACTAGCACGCCGGGAATAGTTGTCATTATTTTTGCCATTAATTTTTTCCAGAGTCATTGGTTGGTGATGCGGGGGACGAATGGGAGTGCTAAAGGCAATGCCTCCTGTTCCACTGGAGAGACCAGCAGATGACTGAATAATGACACTCTCCTCTTCTTCCTCATGCACCTCGAGCTCATCATAATCCTCATTGCAGTTAATCTCTCTAGATGCTTGGGACTCTATGTTTGTGGCACTAGGATCATCATATAATGATGCCACCTCATCGTAGAGATGATCGGGATGATGGTTCTCATAAACATGTTGGTGATTTTTAATGTGATTGTTTTCACACTCACTCAAGAGTGAAGATCCTGCGAATGAGTCAGAGGAGACTTGTCGCTTGTGGTGGTGTTCTAAAAGATTGGAATTAGGAAAGAAACTACCACATGCCGCGTACAATGATGCAGACCCGCTTGCACTGGACGTTGAAGAGCAGCCTATTATTGTGGCGTACTCGTGAGAATTCCATGCTCTTTCTTCCCCATCAAATGTCTTCTGAAAGTAATTAGAATTTCCCAAGATATGTAAGATTTTATACGAAATAAAATTCCTTTGATTTTTTAAAAAACATATTATGTATCTAATGGAATGTTTAAGGGTTTTACCTGCATAAACAAATTCTTTTGCTCGATTTCATTTTTTAGATAGTCATCATCATGATTCCAAAACAACATTGAAGAGTTTTCATACTGATTACTACAAATCATTGTTATAGCATAACGTGAGTTTTTTACAAGAATTATCTGTGTTATCATCGGCTTGTTCTGCCTTAAATGCTATTTCTGGATCTTCTGAAGACGTATCTTGATCCCGTCCAGGAGAGAGAATTAGGCGGTTATGGTGGTAACATTTTTCTCCATGGATTTGAATTAGTTCAGGTGTAAGCTTTTCTTTATATGGGGTGATTTGTTGCCCAAGCATCATTGATGTCTCGCATGAGGAATCAAGAAAAAATAATTCCAACCTTCTCTCATCACAATCTTCAGCTGAGCCTTTTCCAGAAGAGATTGAGAGTCGGTTTAGTAAGGATGCGCTCGACGACGAAGATGCAGGGGAGTATGCTTCAGGTGGGTAAGGGCTCATAAATCCTTCATCTTCAGCCAAAGACGTCGGCACATCAAAGGAATTATGATTATTACTCAAGGGCTCTTCTACTCTAGTCATCATCATTGTTGTGGCTAAGCCCTTTAATTTTTCCTCGCCGAAACAATGGTTGGGTGCCTCCCTCATTATTTCGTGAGTCTCTTCATCCATGCTATTAATACTATTGGCGCAACTACCGCTTTTGCTATCATTACTATTACAACGGCCACTGCAATTGCTGCCGTCGCTGTTACATGAGTTGGGACTAAATGCGACCATAACTTTTTCATTTTTACTGCCATTATTTTTACAAGTATTCGTCTGGCTTTTTTTATTTTTACCCTTTACTTCTTCGCTGTTATTGTTATTATCACTTCTTCGTCTTGCTTCTTTACATAATTCTGCTGGATCTGCTGCTGAATATGCAATTGTGGAAGCTATTGCAAAGCTGTCAATGTTGTTCCCTCCCCTTCTTATGTTCTTTTCTTTTTCTACGATCTCATGCCGAGATTCAAACTCCTCATCATTACTTTTTCTCGAGATCTCTGAACGCAACACTTGTTCAAACTCCTCCAGATTTTCATCATTAACTGTAGGAATGCACTTGGTGGCTCCTCCAAACTCCTTCGTGTAAAGCAAAAGAGAACTGTCTTCAAAAGGAAAGTTATGGGAGGACATGAGAAAACTCTCATGAATATTATCATGCCGAATCACTTCGGCCATTCGGAATTCATTTGCCAGGTTAATGATGCTGCTCCTTGCGCTGCTACATTTACTCGGGCTACAACTACAACTGCAACTACTTCCCGTTGAAGTGCTTGTACAACTACTATTGCATTGCGGGTTCTGAGTCTCGGCTTTAAAGTCAGGTTCACTTGATGAAGGAAAGTTGTTCAGCGACAATGTACTACACAATGTGGGAGTTGACGCGATTATTTCATTATCATTGTTATTCTTAATTAAAATGCTAGAACTTTGAGTGCAAAGGCCAGTTTTATATTTTTGTTGAATAGGCTTTTGCGCAAGTTGCCCCGTCGGCATCTCCAAAGGAAGGCCGGACAGGACAGGGTCACTGTAATATGCAGATGAAGAAAGCAGTGATGAATTTTGGATAGTCTTTTTCGTAGTTGCATTATCTTGACTGCTCTCATTACTATGATGATTAGAAGATGGAGCAACTCCGTCGGCATTTTGATTAAGACTTTCACCTGCTGTGATGCTTCTAGCTGTGGCTAGAACACGTGCTGCTTCCTCGATTGCAGCAGCAGTTGAGAGGTTAGTGTGCGGTAGGGTGTTTCTGCGTTGTCGAGACATTCTCTGGTGATGATTTTGCGGTTTCAGATATTTTCCAGTTGGAGAGCTTGGAGAGGAAGTGGAGTACTCTTCCGGTTTTTTTTCAATCCAGTTAGCTCGAAGAACTGAGAGATGCACACTTTTCTCCTCCGGACTACATTGCTCTTCTTCTTCCTCCGGTAGGTGTGGGAGGCAGTCCTGGTAGTATTTCTTGAGGAAACGGTTAAGCTTCTCAGTTTGCGTCCGGATTTTTTCCAGCTTGCGGAGCTCACTTCGTTTTAGGGTTAATCGTTTAGCTCGTTTGACTGTTGCCAAATTAGATACGCTACTGATCGGCTCAAGAAATTGGGGATCTGTTATGTCATGTTTATCTCCTATGGGATTTGTCAAAGAAGATATTTCATTGTGAAATGCTTGATCAAATTCTGATATTGTTGAGCATTGCAGGTTTTTCTGAAGTGGACGGAAATGCATCAGACTTTCTTCGTCATTGTCATCATCACCGTAGTTTGCTATGGTTGAAATATTATTTAGACTTTGGTAAATTTTTCTTGACAAATCGGAAGAAGAAACATTGTGAACAATTGCGTTCTTAATCTCTCCCGATTGGCTTAGATCATGACGGAAAGAAAGTGATCGTCCATGGGTAACAAGCTTTTTCCCTTGTCTGTAGTTACTATCATCACTGGTGCTGGTGCTACTTGTGCTTGTACTACTGCATTTGTTTTTCTTTGGTTTCCTTAAATGTTCACTCTTGCTTCGGGGCAATGTGGAACTTTTACAGTCTTTCAGTATTGATTTCAGGGGAAGTAACGTTTTATCCGTCTCACAGCTCACATCTTTTCTTTTCACCTCGTTAGCTCTGATGGCTTTGCTTGTACTGTTAATTGAACCTGTATTGCTATTACAACTTGCGGTTGGACTCTGAACAACAGTAACTCTAAATCTGCCTCTTGGTTTCGAGCAGTTTTCCAATTTACTGTTCGTGGTTTGTGTAAACTCCGAGGACCTAGATTCCCGCATCATTAAATCTTCCATTTTCTTAGGCGATGTCATTGCTTTTGAGGAAGCACTGTTACTGGCATGTACTCGTAATGGACGGCTGCGGGCTTCCTTAATGTTAATATTAGCGAAGGAGCTGTCACTTGTGGTGGAGACTGTAGATGATTTAGATGGAGATTTCTGATTTTTAATACTCCTCTTATCGATGGAAGATGTGGTTCCCTGAGATTGCTTCTGGTCATTATTGTTATTTTTATTATTGTTGCAGCTAGTAATTATTGATGGACGACTTATTGTTTCCGTTTGAGCAGCATTTGTTGTTCTCTTCTTTGATTTAGGATAGTTCATAATTGTAATTTTCTTTTGTTGATTAGAATTATTATCGGAATTATTATTCTTTTTTATAATGGATGATCGGATCTTTTGGTTCGGACGGTGATTTAATGGAATCGTTTCCTTGTTTTCATTTCTGTCCTGTTTATTATCTTCAGCCACAGTAGATGATACGTGCACATTTTTCTGCTCTGCGTTTTTAATTTCCGTAGGAATTTTAAAGTCATCCTTTTCGGTTGGATTTGATTCCTGGAGCATTCTTTCATACTGTTTGACAATTGCCAGAGGCAAGTGGTCAAGGCTCATATATAACAATGATTTACTATCGCTGGAGTTGCCGCATGCATTTGTGTTAGAATTAGAACTGCTTCGAATGGTACGCAGGCTGCTGGATAGAAGTTTGTTCCTCACATTGTTCTGAATCATGGCCGTTGTATCATGAATATTATCTATGCTGTTATTGTCGGTACCCTTTGAGGTATTATTACCTCGCTTTGAATTGTTATTATTATTGGAGATTTGGTTCGGACTAATAACCGTGCTCGATATTGCCTCCGTGAGACTTTCGACGGGACATGTTGTACACTTCGTAGTATTATCCTCCAACGACGACGATGGTGGTTGAGAGGGAGAGTTGTGCTCATTATTGTCGGCACTTTTTATTAGCGTATTGACACTGTTTCCCATGTTTTTGCAGTTATTATTGATCACGCTATTGGCACTGAAATGACGAGCCACTTTCTGGCAAGTAGATGAGTAGCGCTGAACATGGCCATATTTAAGTATGCTGCTGCTTTTGTGATTTGTATTTGTGTTACTAGCATCACCATTACCATGATCATCACGACCACTCAACCTGTTGCAAGATTTTCCGTTCTCGACAACCTCACTTGTAGAAGGTGATAATGATGTTGTAGCTTTTTTTGCGGAGGAGGCTGAAGAAGCAACATTTTCGATGCGCAGACAAACACCACTTTTTAGTATGCTGCAGTAGTGGTGATGATGACTGGGTTTACGACGCTTCTTTAATGACTTTGTCGACGACTTCGTTTTAGAAGAAGGTTGGTCTTCTTTTGCTACTGCCCACTTCAGCATTCCTTTAGTAGCATCAAAATTACAAAAAAAAGAGAAAATTTATTATTACATGTTTTATAGTTTCACAACTCATCAAATTACCTTATGATTGTAATCGGAGATGATATTATTCTATAATAGCATGCAAATTATATGAAATCCTTATCACAACCTCTATCAATTTAGTTGTTCGTGCGATGCGCACGATTTATTAGTAAAAACAATAGGAAGTAAACAGGCTTTTAACCCATCGTCAAAGTGTCAAGAAACATTCGAAAAATCGAAGCAAATGTACAAAGAAACAAGCTGTTTTAGTATGTCAGTCAGTCAGCACGAATAAAAAAAATGTTCAACCACGCACTTTTTAAAAACAATTTATTACTTATTGATCGGTAATAAACTTGTTCTGTCTGAAGGAGGTGTTTTTGTAATTATATACACTGATTAAGAGGGCGAGTGATACTATGCATGATAATAATCTTCTTTCCAAATGATCATAAGAAGAAAACTGCTGATTCGGAATTAACCGCTTTGATGTGCATGGAATATGGCCAAAATTAAAAAAAAAATATCTTTCCTTTTCGATTCGTTTTGCAAGTATCACATTATGGGAAATCGGAATTACAAGCAAATCACTTTATTATTACTCTTTCAGCGTTTTCCTTGAAATGAATCGCCCATGCCGAAAAGCAAGTAAGGCTTTGTGTTCGTGATCAGTCTTTGCATGAAAGAAAAGTAAAAACTAGGGATTGACATACCTACAAAGTCTGGGGATAATTCAACCACTGAGGATTCGATTACACGGTCCACGCACAATTTATGGACCTGCTGCGAAGAAGCGCACGAAAATAAATGTGTTTCTTTGAAAAATGAATAGGGAATACGGAAACAAATTCTTAGGGATGATATAGGATAGCAAAATTCTCATGCATGAAACCAACCGACAAGAGATACGTGCGAGATTTCTTAGAACTTGTCGGATTGGTTCGCGTTCAGAGATCACGATTTCTGAGCAAAGGCTCGCCTTAAAGTCAAGATCAAAGTTCATGCGAAATTGTTTTTATTACTTGCTAATGAGTTAAAAGATTAAATCCGTGAGGATATCGAATTTTGTGGTTTTATCCACACTTTGTATTTAATGCTGTTCCAAACTAATCTTTGATAAAATAATCAATTAAATTATTTTTAATACGTAGGTACCTGTTGTTTTACATTTGTGTGGCACAACAATTTGTAATGAAAATAAAAAAAGTATTTTTATAGTTTTTGAATTAATCGTACGTAAATAGGACTAGAAAAGTTGACATAGAATTGCTCACTTTTAAGGATTGCGTGATTGACTAGTGGCTTAAGCAATCTACAAAACCTGACTAACTGTGTGACNTTGTAATGAAAATAAAAAAAGTATTTTTATAGTTTTTGAATTAATCGTACGTAAATAGGACTAGAAAAGTTGACATAGAATTGCTCACTTTTAAGGATTGCGTGATTGACTAGTGGCTTAAGCAATCTACAAAACCTGACTAACTGTGTGACAGCAGGTCAGTTTCTGCCTTTTTTATACAAAACAGTTGTAAAAAGTTGAGAATGTATAAAAACACCGGCTTCGGTATTTTTCCTCTTGCAATGCAACGTAAAAGTATTAACGATAATTTCGTCTGTTCTCCCTCTCCACCCGAGCACTTTACTGGTGCGCTGTAAATACCATTATTTCTGATTATCCCAGCTCAATTACTCCACCACTCACATAAACCCGCACCCTGTCAGTCATTCCAAAGATTTGTAGGGAGCTACATAGGATACACCCCTGCTATTTGGGAACTTATTATTCTCATGATTTCATCTCCAACCACTATTTGAATGTTCGGGCCAGTAAAAATGTTTTCTCTATCCCAAGAAATTCTGTCTGGCCGTAGCAAATTTTTTCCCCGTAAATATAAGTAATTCATGCGTCAATTTTACTTTCCACTTTTATGAAACGCAATGAGAGTGCAAGTGTAGAAACAACGGACAAAAATGCCTTCGTAATAATTCAGAACCCCTCCCAAGCTGTGTTACTCATACCTACAGAAAATTGCGATTGTCTCATTTTCCACCTCTCCTATTCTAGTAGTCAAGTGGCACTAATGAATTGAAGAATAAAATTGAAATTTTACTACTTTCCAGTCATAAGTTTAAATCATATTTTTCGGAGACGGCCTGACATCAAAAGTTACAAGCAAGGCAGAAAAAAACAGTACAGCACACAACGGACGTGATATTCTCAAATGTAATTCATGCACGATTGCGTCCCTGTCACGGCTTCGTCTGTCTCCCCACACCATAAAACTTTCTGTTACATGTATCATCTTTTTACTCATCGGGGCAGAAGATCACCTGCACTCACGTGTAGTAAAAAAATGTGTGTGCAAAACAGGCGGCCAGAAGGGAAATAAAAAAATAAAGCTGCATTATTTATTAGAAATAAATGAAATTACATGACATACGGTGTTTCTCTTTTTTCTGATGGTATGGCATGACCAAAGAATTGCACAAATGAAGTGGGCATAATGCATTAACACCCCCTTCTTTCAGTTTTCATACTTTGTGAATTGGTGTTGCGTGCAAAAATCCCACAAACTTCATTTGGTAGAGCTTTCCCCTTGATTCAAGTTGTTTTCATTAGTTTCCTCGTAAATAAAAATCGCTGTCATAATTTTATTAAAAATTCCCTAATCGCTATTTTACAATAATGGTGATAAAATTAAATGATGGAATTCATTTCAATAGAATGATAATGAAAGGTTAGGAGGATGATTTTTCACAATGAAAACTTTTTTTAGCTATTGAAAATGCCCACCAACTACTTTTATTCATTGGAATTGCTAGATATTTCATTATTACGATGCTTTGACTGTTGATCGTATATAGGTCGTGTAGTGTGCCTTGTCATTTTTTATGCTACAATAATCTTTTCGGATCGTCAGGTTATTCTAATGTTTTTTTATTCCAGCGTTTATTCATTCATGATAACACATTTAGTACGAGGATGTTGAGAACTCTTCCGGGCAAACAGACAGAAGCTCATTTCCATTTCACCTCTCTATTCTAAATATTACTCGTTTTCATTTTTTATCTTTGACAATGCTCACGCTATGATCTGAAACATTGATATTGTGATTACACAGCAATTTGAACAATACCCTTTTCTCAATAATGGCCCTACCTTTTTTATATTACTTCTGCCTGTATAAGTCTTTTTTATGGGTCCAACATATTTTTTTTTGCTAGAGTTGGTTCAAAAATCAATGTGAACAGTAGTTTCATTGTTCAAAAATTAAATGAATCAAAAGTTAGTGGTATTTTGTCAATAATGCTTTCTACCAATTTCCAGACCACCGGTTCCTAAAAATTTATATAAATCACACTAGAGTGGATGTAATCTCGTAAATTCTTTTTAAAATGAAAATGTATGCGCCAACAAGCTGCCTGAAATAAATAAAAATTCTAATCTGTAATTGTCTGGCCGGACTGAACAATACAAATAACCAATCCCTTAAAATTATTCTTTCCTTTTTCTACATACGTGTTTAATCAAAAGTAGTAAAATTGAAAAGCAAATATTCCAATAAAGCTGTTAAGCAGCGATAACGACGTAGCTGAAAAGAGCTAACAGCGAAAGCTGAAAAGGGTTAACAGCGAAAGAGTTGTCCCCAGAATACTGCTTCAATGTCTGCCAAGTT